>JAGIQG010000037.1:6058353-6165853 GCA_024679065.1 Sphyrna mokarran
CAGCCTTTAGCATGGAAACTAGTCCTTCGGCCGAATCTGTCCATGTGCCAGATTTTATCATTAAATTAGTCGCAATTATCTGTGCTTGGCCCATACCACTCTTCGCCAATCAAACCCATGTGAAATGTGAGTTCTTTTGAAACATCACATTTTTCCAGCTCTAGTCCTACCTCTGGGAGCTCTTTCACAAACCCACTGACCTTGGTGTCATCTGCTAACCATGCGTCCTAACTTCTCATCCAACTCATTAATGTAAACGTGAAATAACAGTGAACCCAGTGGCAATCCCTCAGGCACACTTCTCCAGGCCTCCAGTTTTATAAATAACCCCATACAACAATCCTCTGTCTTCTGACATTAAGGCAATATTATATCCAATTGGCGACCTTGCCATAAATCCAATAAGATTTAATCTTATGAAACAGCCTAACCACATAGCTTTTGACAAAGTTTTTTTTTGAAAGGCTTGTTCTTTTCTGATGTTGTAAGGAGGCAACAGTGGTTGGGGAGAGATGAAACTAATATGCCAGAGGGATGGGAAGTATGTAAGGAGTCCGAGAAGGAGGGAGCACGGACAAAATGTGGGGAGAATGTTCTAATCTCATAAAAATTAGGAAAAATGTTAAAAAGAAGGAGAACTCAGTTATTAATGGAAGTGTTAGAATTCAAAAAGGAGATACAAAAACTCGCAAAAGGCCACTTTATCTGAATGCTAGGAGCAGTTGAAACAAGGTAAATGAGTTGATAGCACAAATAATTGCAAACAAGTATGATTTGGTCCTTACAACCTCATAATAGAACATACTGAGAAAGTTTGCTGTGAAGCTTCTTGCTCAGATTGTACGGCACATAAAACTGAGAGATAATTCTATCTAAAGCCTCAGATTGTACTGCACATAAAACTGAAAAACAATTCTATCTGAGGCCTCAGGTTGCACTGTCTATAACATTGAGACATAGTTCTATCTAAAGCCTCAGATTGTGCTGTTATGGTGGAATTAAAGTGTTGTACTCAAAATGGGTGCCTGGCGCACAAAATATTTATCTGGGAAGGGACACTAACTGGCACTGGCTTTTAGCACAGACGTCTGAATTACTGCAGGGAGCTGGTCAGAACTTGAGGCACTTCAGATAAAAGCAGACCGATAACAATGAGTCTGATAATAAGGTCAGCCACAGATGGGGACATAATACATAAATGCAACATGATCAGTCATTAAATGCAGACATCAAAACCAGTCATTGGTAGAGTACATAACTACATAAATGTATCCATTCTATGAACAATTATATGTTAACTGTTTATCTCCATACTTGTCTGCTTGTAATATTATGTTAACTGTCCATATCCATACCTGTCTGCTTGTAACAATGTGTTAACTTTCGATGTCCGTATCTGTTTACTCAGTTTGTAACGATGAGTTAACAGATAATGCCCTTACTGCCTATTGCCAAAAGGTATAAAAATTATCAACTACCATTGTGCAGTTGAGAAGGTAGCTGCCAAGTACTGCAGAGTACGAGTGCTTTCTCCTGAAATTTTGATCAAAATAAAACTGCATTGTTCAAATCTCCAAGTCTGAATCCGAAGTGCTAATTTTCCATGCCAATTGGTGTATTCGGTGGCATCACATTGCTGATAAGTTTGATTGATTGGGCGTGATCAAAAAAGCCAGGTAGAGATCACTGAATGTGTGGGATTCGGACGAGGTCAATAATACAGTTTAAAAAGAGTTAAATTAAGGAGTATTTACAGTGATAAGTATTGATTGTATAAGTTATAGTGATAAGTAACTGTTACTTGTGCTGACCGACTAGAATTCAAGGAAGTGCCTGTCTCAAATGTGCAGCCTTAGACCAATTATTAAGAGGGGTAATCCCCAACGTGAAGGTCAGGACCCTGAAGTGGGCAGATAAAGTGGGCCTAGAAGCACCAAGGGCACTTAGGATTGCGAAGCACAAGTGGCAAAGGTCTGTTAACATCAAACTCTATAGTGGCAAAGAAACACAGAGTTGCCACCTGTCTGCATGGAAGTTTGTAAAGTTGGGTGCTGGACTGCAAATGCTGTAAAGCAGTGCAGAAAAGGAGCTGATCACCTAGAACTGGACTCCAGTGGAGAAAAACAAGGCCAAGGCAGTAATAGCCTGCGAATATAAAGTGAGACCCTGAGGTGGTAGTGAAACATGGAGCTAAGTGTAGTAATAGTGGCTGGGGGTTAGTGAAGTCCTTATATTAGAAAGCGCAATTTACGAGGGAGTAATTGATTGGGCACGATCAAAAAAAGCAGGGTAGAGATCATTGAATCTGTGAACATGTTCCCAAGGAGGTAATAGTGGCCAGGGCGGGGGGAAGGTGGAGCGGGGAGGGAGAGGGGGGTGGGGGGTTGGGTGGGGGGGCAGTGAGATCTGCAAGATGGCAGATAAAAAAGTTAAGAGGGGACCTGCAGGATCTCCTACTGAAGTGCACATGATAGACAAGCAAACAGTTGGCTGGACCAATTGAGCAAATAGTCGCCTCGACTAAAAAGTGGAGTGAAGATACAGAAAATATTAGAGAGTTAGAATTCAGAGTAAGGGAACTCGAGAAACGAAACTAAGTGTTAGAAGAGAAGAACTGAAGAGGGGAATTTCTTCCATTACCTTCTTATGAGTCTACATGACAGGGACTAACCGCTCCTCCACAGGAGCGGGAAGCGCTAGAACATAACTTAGTGTCAGTAACCCGAGGGGGAGCAGATGCACAGCCAACAGCAAATTATAAAACATTTATCCAAGGTGAGAGGCAGCAGATAATGTGGTGAATTAAAACCTAGAAACAAACACTAAATTCTGGGAAGAATTACATATAATTTAGGCAGGACAACAATTACACCTAAGAGACGTACACCAACTGGTCAGGACAGCCTGCCCAGCAGATAAATGGAAGCAGGTGGCGGGTGAACCTGCCACCCCTTCAGCACAGGATTATAGTGGGGACGTTAGAAACAGGTGGTCGCCTCAACAGCAGAAATTGATGCCTAACAGGCACCGTTCACCTGTTTTGAGGCAGAAATTCAGAGAGTTCTAGAGAATGCTCCTACCAGCTGGAGCAGAATTACCACAATCAAGCAGCTATAGGAGCTTCTGAATAAGGAGAACATTTGTTGCAAGCATACCAGGGATGCTCAGGGCAAGGAAACTCAGGTCTGGGGATCAAACCTTCATTCAGTCTCTTAAGGTTGGATTCTCTAGTGTACACCAAACCATCCTAAAAATGGGAATGATTATGTCCCAAGGTTACCATGAATTGGTAAAATTGTCTGTTGACATTCCGGGCGGAGAGGAGAAATTCCAAACAAAAACAAGGCTAACGGGAACAGAACTAAGTCCAAATTGAATATCCACAATTGTGGCTGACAAGGACACTTTGTGAGGGATTGCGGAGGCCCATGGAAAGCGAACAGATTTGGGAACAGTGGGAAACATTGCAGCCACTGTAATAAGCACTATGTTGGATGAACATGGAAGAAAACCGACCTGATCCATGACCAAAACAGAACTACAGGAACCAAGGAGTCTCTGAAGTCAGCAAGATTGGCAGTCTGTAGTCCCCCTTCACAAAGTTAAGAAGGAAGGAATGATTAATGCATATGGATTAGTAGGAGGCAGATAATGTAGATACTGGTGGACACAGGAGCATCCAAATCTGTCACAAACCTACCCTCACCCACTACAAGTACAATGAATTACCTAACCAGAATAGGAGTGAACAAAACACCGACCTATCTGAGCGAGATCAGATAGTTAGTAGAAATAAATAATTTGTACACATCGATAAGGTATTATGTGTGTAAAAATAACAAGGGTACAATAATGGGAAATGAATTAATGAAACAATATGAGATTTTGATAGACTGTGGAAAGGGAGAATTAATCTGGCCAGGACAGAACTTCGGAAAACTAGAATAGGGAAACCCACAAGTCACCTTGAAACTATTAAGTGGCCACAGCCAACACTAGAAATTGGGAATTAGAGATAAGGTTTTTTGGAGCCATCTGTGCTACTGTCGCTGGATTATGGTCTAAAACAAAGCTGGATACTGGCTTAACTAAAACAGACCCAATAAAGGTACCTGGACCAGAGCAGAAGACCCACTGACAATACTCAATAAAACCATCAGCAGGGAAAGCTGTAGTGGAGACAGTTAAAGGGTTAGTGAGAAAAGAAATTCCAAGATTAAGCAAGAGCACAACTAACTCCCCACCTTGCCGGTCAGCAAACCTGATGGAAGCTATAAGCTCACAATAGATTACACTGGACTCAATAAAGTCATATCCAAGTTGCACCCCATTGTACCGAGTCAATAGACCATCCTGAATGGATGGTCACAGGAGCACAAAATATTCACAGTATCTGATATAACCAACGGATTCTGGTCCCTACCCTTGGATCCCGAATCCCAAAGAAAAATTTGCCTTTCCAGTGGGAGACAAACAGTATACTTGGACTCGACTTGGATTCCACAACAGCCCCGCTATTTTCATCGACCAATGCGTGACAACCTGAACAGGGTAGAACTTCCAGAGGGTAGCACAATCCTACAATATGTGGACAATATCTTTATAGCTTCAGAATCCAAGACAGGACATCAAGAAGCACGATATCTAGCATTAAATGAATTAAAAACCACAAGGTTAAATGTGTGCCCCAAAAAAGCACAAATCACTAAAAACACAAGTCCTGTATCTCGGACACCTTATATCCCAAGGGCTTAAGAAAATGCAAAAAGATCGAAATAAGGCAATACAACAAATGCCATGATCCGTCACCATAAGACAGTTCAGAAAAGTGCCGGGACAGTTAAACTATAGCCGAAGTTTTATTCCAGGATTCCAGGATTCCAGGAACATATATTGTTGTATATGCTCTACACAATTGTAGAGCATATACAAAGACTAGTCAAAGAGGAGAAAACCAGTTTTATATCACATAGAACGGGAACTTGAGTAGGAAGAGGATTTCAGCAAACTAAAAACAGAAATGATATCAGCCCCCGGACAAAGATTGCCAGATTCTAATAAGGACTCCCACATCCAATGCAGTAATGAGGGAGGGTTCTATTCCACAATGGTAACACGGGACCATAGCGACAGAAGGAGATACATGGGTTATTATTCAACCGCAGAAGGGCCAATGTGCATAGCCGCCTTGGATGGCACACGTGGGCCATAAAGGCTAGCAAGCCAATAATGGCAGGGAACACATCTTGGTGGAAATGCTGAACTCGGGAAAATTAAGTACCATCCCTAACATGAGAACGGCTCAATGGGAAGCTGATCTCCTACCTCCAAGCAAACCTAAAATAATAATAATAATACCTACAACAACAACAACAAACGACACATGAAATAACCCAGCACAAGAGATTTTAGACACAGGAAAGCCACACCATTGTGGGGCTGTAGATGTGAATGTAGTAGAAGGCAGGATAAAGGATGTATCTTCAACAATAGTTGAGGAGACCCTTTTTTGTAGATGGATCACCTAAATATGTGGACGGATCACCAAGACAGGATGGGCAGTACTAAAGGACAAATTAGAAACAGTAAGCTCTATCCACACAAGTGGCAGAATGAGTGACACTCACACAGGCACTGGAATTGTCGGAGGGCAAAATGGTAAATAAATATGTAGATAGTGGGTACGTATTTGTGGTAATAAATTCCTCCTCATCACATTTCTAAATAAAATGAGTAAGAAGTCTCACAATAGCAGATTAAAGTTCCATAGGGTTATTTGGAATTACGAGCTTTAAGAACACTGCTCTTTCCTCAGGTGAAGGGGCATCTGATGTTGTGAGACATCATACTTTGCCCACACCAGTCTAACATCAGAATTTCCACATCACAGTTCTAATTTGTCATTCTTTTCCTCTGAGACTGTGCCCTCGTGTCCAAGTCTCTACTCCTATTGGGAACATCCTCTCCAAGTGCACTCTATCCAGCCTAAGTTTCAATGATATCCCTCTCCTAATCTTTCCAAGCTCCACTGAGTACAGACCCAGAGTCCTCAGATGTGCCCCATGTGTTGAGTCTAACATTCCTTGGAACATCTTCTGGGCTCCCTTCAAGGCCAGCAAATCCTCCCTTCGACACGGGGCCCAAATTTTCCATACCTCGCTGACCATCAAAACCCCATCTCGGTTTGAAATTTTCTAATTTGGGTTTAAAAAAAAGTTTTGGATTGAAAGAGGTTAAGAGAAGCTGTTTGTTTCGTGACTGTCATTGATGTGAGTCTCCTTGGATCCAATTAGTGTGCCTGGAGGGTTTTCCCACTTCTATTAATAAGGGATTCCATTCAATGTGTAGTCTCATTGAGTCAGTGGGAGAGACAATTCTGACATAACAAGTGGTTGTGGAGAGAGCGAGGGATAGGAGAGATCAGAATCTGGGAACAGTGGATTGGAATCTTCCAGCAATGTATCAGAATCTTGGTACAATGGACCAGAATGTTCCAACAATGGTTCAGAATCTGGGAACAGTGGATTGGAATGTTCCAACAATGGATCAGAATCTGGGGGCAATGGATTGGAAATTTCCGACCAAGGACAGGAGTTTTTCCCAGTTGATTAATCTGGTTACTGCAGAACATTCGTGGATAAAAACAGCTGTTCGGTTTCGATATCTACTGTATGCGATTCAACATTTTTACTATCCCCTCCTAGCGATTGTTGGTGTTCCAGGTAAGTCTCTGGCTGGAATTGTAATGGCCCAGCTGCCTCGGGAATCAGAGCAGGTGAGGGGCAGTGCATGGGAAGGTCTGTCGAACATGGGTAGCATTTTACAGCTTGAGCAAGCGTCAGGCTGTAAAGTTCAGTCCCTGTCTTTGGTTCCTAATTGTAGAAAGATTGTTTAACTGTATTAATTATCCTATGATTTACTGTTCTTGGTATGCTGTTCTTGTTTCTATTGAATCTGTATATCCAGTTATTAATTCTTTCAGCCACTGACAATTGTCTGAGGACCTATGGGCTAGGATATCTTCTGTGTGCTGAGGTTTCCACAGAAATGTAACTTCAAATGTTGTTCCTTGGTGAGAAAAGTATTGACACAGAATCCTTCTAACCCTCTACATATAACACCAGTTCACTGCTAATCTCCCAGCCAGTCTACAGACTGCAGAATCCACTTTATTGACCATATGTCCAGAATACAACTTCACACCAAGCAAACGTATTTTATCAATTGTGACGTGTATCTATTAGTGTACTAAGTAAGCTTACCATATGCTGCCGTGAAGTTATGTAAAACTCACCCAGGCATAACACTCCAACACCTTTTCAGGTACACTAAGAGAGAATTTAGCATTACCAATGAACATAACCAGCACAACTTTCAGAATGTGGGAGAAAACACAGCACCTGGAGAAAACCCATGCGGATACAGGGAGAATATGCAGTATCTGCACAGACAGTAGCCAAGCCTGGAATTGAGCCAGAGCCTTTCTTGCTGCCTTCAGGGATCCTCATATTTTCAGCCCAAATTCATTCTGATCCTGTGAATTTCCTTGCACTTACATTGTGCCATTTGCAGGATGGCTGTGTGGCACAGCAGTTATCACTGTTGCCTCATAGTGTTAATGACCCCGGTTCAGTCTCAAGAATTCCATCATCGTGAGTGAAGCTTTCGTTTTTTTTCAAATTAGTTCCATTCTCACATATTGTCTGTTAGGATTTCTCCTGTTACAAGAACCTGATGTGTTTCTGTGGACACGACTTACTTTGAGTAAATCCAGATTCTCACAGCTCCCCAACATCCACATTGAAACTTGTAACTTCATTCTGAATCACAGCAATCCTGTGTACATCATTAACCTGAATAAATTCATTGATAAGGACAGCACACACTGTGCTGAGGTTTCATCTTGAGGTGTGAAAGGCTGATTTGATTTGATTTGAATCAATTTGATTTATTATATTCACTTGTATTATAATGGGGTGAAAAGTGTTGTTGCTTGAATCCTGTACAGACAAAGCATACCATACTAGAGAATGAAAGAGTGAAAACTGTAATGTTGCAGTCATAGTCGGGGTGAAGAAAAAGATCATCTTAATGCGATGTAGGTCCATTCAAACATCTGGCTGGCTGGGATTGTTGCCGGTGCAGACTCGATGGATCGAATGGCCTCTTTCTGCATTGTAGGGTCTCTAAGGTTCTATGACTCAATTGGTAAATGTTCTCAGACTTTTTTCTTCTTCTTTTCCAACGGAACAAGGCAGACAAGTTTACATCCAGGGTGCAAAGGGAACTTAATTATGCTGGCTGCTTATCCGAGGCAGCGGGAAGTGTTAGCAGTGTCAGTTAATCAGAGGTTGGTTTGAGTGATGGACTGGGCTCCATTCAAGAAGCTTTGTAATTTCTTGCGGTCTTGGGCAGAGCAGGAGCTTTACCAAACTGTGATACAACCAGAAAGAAAGTTTTCTGTGGTGCATCTGTAAAAGTTGGTGAGAGTTATAGCTGACATGCCAAATATCCTCAGACATCTGAGAAAGTAGAGGCATCAGTGGCTTTCTTAACTATTGAGTTATCATGGAGGGGACAGGACAGATTGTTGGTGATCTGGACTCATAACAACTTGATGCTCTCGACCATTTCAACTTCATCCCATACATGTAGACAAGGACATGTACTCCACTCTGCTTCCTGAAATCAATAACTATCTCTTTTGCTTTGTTGACATTAAGGAAGAGATTTTTGTGGTTGCACCAGTTCATCAGATTCTCAATCTCTTCTCTGTTCTCGAAATTATCATTGTTTGACATCCGATCCATTACTGTGGTGTCATCAGCAAAATTAAAATCAAGTTGGAGGGGAACTTGGCCACACAGTCATTGGCATATAAGGAATATAAGAAGTAAGGAGCAAGAGGGTGAGGACACAGCCTTGCGGGAACTGCTGTTGAGGATGGTTGTAGAGGAGATGTTGTTGACTGTTGCTATTTATGCTGTCTGAAAGTTCAGTATCAAATTGCAGAGACAGGAGCCAAATATCAAGTCATGGACTTTGGACAAGAGTTTTGTAGGAATAATGGTGTTGCAGATCGAATTGTAGACGATAAACATGAATCTGTGTTCCAGGGTTCATCCTAAGGCCCAGGAGATGGCGTCCATGGATCTGTTGTGGAGGTAGCTGAACTGTTGTAGATCCAGGCAATTTGGGAGGCAGGAATTGATTCCTGACTAATGACGCCATGACTAACCTTTTGATGCATTTCATAATAATGAATGTCAGAGTCACTGGACAATATTAAATATGGCAGCCTGCTTTGGCTTTTCCCTGGTACTGCCTTGGTTTGAGTTTTTCTTACCTGTATGTAGATTAGCAACATTCTTCCTGAGAGAGAACTCACTGAGCTCAGTGGTCCAGTTGGCCATAGTGGGACAGCAGCAAACTTACTGGATACTATGCGCAGTAGCCAAACCCTAAATCTTGTGTTCTGGGCCAATCGAGTGTGAGATTATGTTTTTTCCTGTGTTGTGCGAATCGTTGTCACTTTGCTGTGGTTTCCTCTCCAGGGTACAGTTCTGTGTATATAATAAAGACAGAACTGTTGAGGCATCAGCATCTCCCTCTGCCAACTATTAGTATTGGCCAGAGGAAAGGGTGAGACAGCATTGTTTGGTACCTGTTCTGCTGCAGTGGTTGTCAGTAACTTGTCTGAAAGATGAAAGCTTACCACCTACAGCACTACACTGCAGATTTTCAGACATAGTTTACCCCCTCAGCTTTTGTACCCTCCAAATCTCCCTCAAGGTAGAGAGGCTGTTTAATTGTAGCTGATTAAAGATCAATATTGCGCCGCTCCAGAAACCTCTCTCCAAAATATACACCATTGCGTCGCTACCATGGAGCAGCATGATGGCACAGTGATAGCACCGCTGACTCACAGTGTCAGAGATCTGGGTTCCATGCCTGGTTTAGGTCACTCTCTGTGTAGAGTTTGGACCTTCTCCCTGTGTCTGTATGGGTTCCCTCTAGATGTTCAACTTTCCTATCACACTGCAAAAGATGTGCTGGATTTACCCAAAGAGAAATTTAATTCTTCTGTGTGTGCGTATACGTCTTTTTCTTATTTTAAGCATCGTCAATCGAAACAATATTTTTTTCCCTAAATCATATCTAATTTCATTCTTTATTTTCCTTTATGACAGTGAACATAATCACAGTTGTGATACTGACACGCAGAAACTGTGGCCTGTCCAAATGTGTCAATCGTTACCTGGTGGCCATGTCAGTGGGGGATCTGCTGGTTGTTATCCTCGACCTGATATTGAGACATATTCCCATGGTTTTTTGGGAACAGTTTTATTTCCTGCGATCGGTCCCCTTGTGTAACATCCACGCCGTCCTGCTTTATGCAGCCACTGACTGTTCTGTCTGGTTCACCGTCACTTTCACCTTTGATCGATTTGTGGCCATTTGCTGTCGCAAGCTGAAAAGTAAATATTGCACTGAGAAATCGGCGACTGTGGTTCTGGGAACAGTGACAGTGGTGAGTTGTTTAAAGAACATTTTCTGGTATTTTATGTTATTAAATCGATATTTGCTGGGGAATGCTCCCTGGTTTTGTAATGTCTCAAGTTATGTTTTGGATTCTTCAGCCTGGGGAACAATCGAGTTCCTCCACCACATTCTAACACCGACTCTCCCATTCATCCTGATCGTGCTGCTCAATGTCTTCACTGTTAGACACATTTTAGTTAGCAGCAGAGCCCGCAGGAGACTTCGTGTTCACAGCAGTGGGGAGAATCCTAAAGACCCAGAGATGGAGAGTCGAATGAAATCCATCATTTTACTGTTTGTTATCTCAGCAAATTTCATCCTCTTATGGTCAATATTAATGCTTTATTCTATGTGGAGTCGGATGTATTATTTGGGCTTCCGATCAGTATGGTTGGATTATTTTGTTATGGAATTGGGCTTCATGTTGCAACTCCTGAGTTGTTGTACAAACACTGTCATTTATGCTGTGACACAAACTCAGTTCAGACAGCAACTGAAGATTCAATTGAAATATCCCCTTACTGCAATTCTTCAACTCCGTGAGGAAAATACAATCACAAGACCCCTGACTTTTGGGAATTCAAAGTCAAAATAGTAAGCAGTCTCACAGAGATAGAAACAGCAACAAATAGAGAGTGTGTGTGTGTGTGTGTGTGTGTGTGTGTGTGTGTGTGTGTGTGCGCGCGTGTGTACGTGTGTGTGTGGGTGTGAGAAAGAGAGAGAGAAGGGAAGAAAGAAAGAGAGAGGGGCAGAGACAGAGAATGAATCAGAAACAGAGAGAGACAGAGACAGGGCAGCGATAGCAACAATGAGAGTGATACAGACAGTAAATAGTCTCACTACTTTAGGTTAAAGTCCTGATAGTAAACCCACAAGCTTTCAGAAACACTGTTCCTTCATCAGGTGTGTGGAAGGTCCCGATCAGAGAATAACATACAGAGGCACACACAGTTTACAGAATACTCATTAGAACATGAGTATTTATAGCTAATCTGCTATTCAAGTCTTAAAGATATAGACAATGTGAGTGAAGATAATATTAGGCACAGGTTAAAGAGATGTATATTGTCTCCAGACAGGACAGTAAGTAAGATGTTGCAATTTCAGGCAAGTCATGGGGGTTACAGGTAGTGTGGCATGAACTGCCACACTAGCACTGCTAGCACGAGGGGACACAGCTTTAAATTAAGGGGTATGAGTTATAGGACGGATATCAGAGGTAGGTTCTTTACTCAAAGAGTGATTAGGGAGTGGAATGCCCTGCCTGCAGCTGTTGTAGATGCGCCAAGTTTGGTGGCGTTTAAGAGGTTAATTGATAAGTATATGGAAGAGAAGGGAATGGTTTAGTTTGGAGGGGCTTTGCTTTTTATTTTGGTCGGCACAACATCGAAGGCCAAAGGGCCTGTTCTGTGCTGTATTGTTCTATGTTCTATGTAACTCAAGATCCCAGGTGAGGCTATCCTCATGTGTACAGAACTTGGCTATCACTCTCTGTTCAGCGACTCTGCATAGTCCTATCTGGACACAATATACATCTCTTTAACCTTTTCCTAATGTTATCTTCACTCACATTGTCTTCATCTTTAAGACTTGAATAGCAGATGAGCTGTAAAGACTCGCATTCTAATCAGTATTCTGTAAACTGTGTTTATATGCCCTTCTCTGATCACAATCTTCCACTTACCTAACGAAGGAACAGTGTTTCTGAAAGCTTGTGGGTTTACTATCAAATAAACTTGTACTATAAAATGGACTATAACCTGGTGTTGTAAGACTTTTACTGTGTTTACTCCAGTCCAAAGCCAGCATCTCCAATTTGGTGATAGAGAGACGCAGATTGTCAGAGGGAAATAGAGATACCGAGAGAGGGAGAGGACTGAGGCAAAGAGAGGTTCTTAAAGAGTGAGAGAGACAGGGGAAGTGGGAGAGCGAAATGGTGAGAAAAATGGACAGGGAATGAGGAAGCAAAACAGAGCAAGAGAGATGGGAAAGAGAAAGAAAGTGTGACTAAGTGATAAAGGGGGACATAATAGTAGGCAGAGGGAAATAGAGGCAGAGAGAAACAGAGATACAGAGACAGAGAGCAGGAGTGAATAGGAAAGACTGAGGCTGAACAAATACAATAGACATAGCAAGAACAAAAGACAGAGTGAGGTAGAGAAAGAGAATGAGAGGGAGACATAGAGAGAGAGAGAGAAAGCAGTAAAGGAAGACAAAAATGGGGTGGGAAAGAGAGAATGAGACAAAGGAGGAGAAGAAGAGTGAGACTGAGGAGCCACAGAATTGGCAGAGGAAGAGAGTAGAGAGAGGGAGACAGAGGTGAGGCAGAGAGACAGAAGGTGACAGAGAGAAACCTAGAGAGGGATGGAGACACACAGACACAGGGACAGAGAGACGGACAGAGAGGCATACTTAATGAATTTAATGATAATAATCAGTTGGAGTTACTGGAATATGAGCACTCTGATTGAGACAGTTCATGCTGTCCAATCCGAGAGACCTGCAGATGTATATTGTATGGCGAGTCTATGTTACTGGAACTCAGGATTTGTACTTTCAGGCTGTGGATGTGATGGACTTGTGGTTTTATCCTTATGTTCAAATTACAGCAACTCATCTAATGTTCGAGGTATCTGGGTTCGAATCCCATCATGGGAGATGGTGGAATTTGAATAAACATTTCTGGAATTCAGAATCAGCTGGTGACCATAAAAACATTGTCAATTTTGCGAAAAAAACACATCTGGTTCATCAATGTCCCAGGAAAGGGAATCTGCTGTCCTTATTTGGTCAGGACGAAATGTGACTCCAAGTGGTTGACACTTAATTGATCTCTGAACATGGGCAAATAGGGATGGGCAATAAATGCTGGCCAGCCAGCAATGCCCAAGTCCCAAGAATGAATAAAAATGCTTTGTACTGAGATATTTTAAACAAACGGTAAACTGATAGTATGTATGTACAGCACTCAAAGCCTATTAGGGTGCTGGTGCCTCCTCTTGCTGCCAACAAGTAAACAAAAGCCATTATATTTTGGAGTGCCACTCTCCGTATAGCTACAACTTCAACTGAAACTTCAGAGATAGTAGTGCTCACATCCTCTAATCCATCCACAGTATCATTAGCTATTTTCTCAAGAGCTGATGCAGTATTTATCAACGGCTTTGCTGCCTTTACTGTTCCATAGGAAGGAAAGGCTATCATCAAAAACCAGTCAGCTTTAGTGATGGTCTGTTTTGATCTCAATAGATGCATGTTGGGGTGGAGATGCAGTGAGTCATAATGTCCGACATAGGGGACCATATACGCTAGATAGTAAGATCCAGGGAAGCCGAGGATGGGTATTATCTTCACAGACAAAATAAGTGTCATTGTACATGACCATATCGTCTAATAGGCTGGGATTATCTAGAGAATTATATGCCCCATATAATTCAATGTATTACATTGTATGGGGAATACATGCCCCATACATTGTGGCATGTATTTCTTTTTTCCCTTCCCGGCCCCAACCTTCACATTCCTTTGATCAGAGGAAGAAGCTCTGTATGAACATCCCAGTTTACGTAGTGGAACAAGAAACCAATTTTTCTCCCCGATTGGGATAGGTACTATTAAACCTTTGAATGCAGTAGATACAACCAGCATACATGGTTCCATTTCTTATCCGCCAGGTAAATCCTCCTTCTTGATTTTTTTTAACAACAATGTTGGGTGGGGAATCTGATCTATTGTAGTCAGGTTGGTAATGGTTGTTAAAAGAATTCATTATATTTCACCTTAAGTAAGTTGAGCGATATTTTTGCCCGAAAATACCAGAGAGGAACATCTTATCTGTTTCGCTTTGTGAAGTCTGTAGGCTTGAACACAGCCCTCTTTCTGTTTTTAGTCTTATTTGATACAAATCCATTTTAACATTTCCTGGATGTTGAGAGGAATAGAGAGCAGAGGAATCCTTTCTTGAGCATCTGGTGGTATGTCTGATTGTACCCAATGCCCATTCATATTACATTTTACAGCAAGTCGTAAACATGTACAAATAGGTGTTAGAGTGAAATCATTAATTAGTCAGTCTATCTTTCAAATTACTCTTCTGTACTCATTCGGAGGGTGGGAATAAGGGCCTACAGACCAAGAGTTAGGAGATACAATTTCATGATGAATCACATAGCTGTGTGAGGCCAACGCTTGTAATCACCAATTCTCTCCTTTAACTTTAACTGCCGTCAGAGTTTGGAGAAGCACTTGAAACGGTCATTTCCATCTTGGTCCAAGTGTGCGGTGATGCCAATCTCAAATCAGCATAAAGTCTCCTATCTGTGGTCCAAGGACGTAGTCGTGTGGATAAGAATCTTGAACTGCTGCTCGCAGAGTTGAACCAAAAGCACACTATACTTGTGAATGAAGAAACTTTAAGGACAATGTTAGCTGTCGGAGGTACTTCTGCATTCCATCACCCAACAGATAGATTAAAGGATAAATCTATCTGGGTGAGTGGGCATTTGCATCCCAGGTTGTTCTACTGGGTCGTCCATAAATTATCTCTTTCACCAAAAGTCCAGTAGTAGAGTGGAGTGTTATTCTCGTGTGGTACAAATCTAGGACAAAATTTTTAATCAGTTAAGGCTGGCTTCGGACATCAACTTAGTGAATTTAACTTTAAGAGTTCCATTAGCTGTTTCCGCTCTTCCTGCTGCCTAGCTACAATGGAATTGTTGTTGGATGTGTAACAAGTCACACAATTCCTTATTGACTTTTCTTACAAGGCGGAGGAGGGAGCATTATCTGAACTAAATTGTTGAGACACCCCAAATCTTGGCATTACTTCAGTTTGTAACTATTTTGCTATCGTCGAGGTCTTGTTGTTGTCGTTAGGAAATCCTCTGTCCATTTACTAAATATATCAACAACCACAAGACATATATAGCAATCATATATAGCAATGTACTTACAGCAATTCAATAAAATCTAGCTGAATACATTCAAACAGTCCTCCTGGTGAGCAGCTCACCATTTGACGAACATTGTTTTGCTGGCATGTCAAAGATGATGCTATACAAGACTGGGCTGTCTCTGCCAGTCAGGAATGCTACCAGATACGGAGCATAATAACACTCATTTCCCGTTTTTCAAAGTGGGTATCAGAATGAAGACAATCAATGAGCAAATGCAACAAACTGTTCGTTATATGCAACAAACTGTTCGTTATATACACTTGGCCGATTGGAGTAACTCAAAGACCTGATGACTCAGAATAATAGTCCCTGTCCCTCTATATGTATTTGTATCACCTGCAAACTCGGCTGCAATGCCTTCATTTCGTTGTTCCAAATCGTTAATGCCTATTATGAAAATTTGTGGTCCCAGCTCCAACCCCTGTGGCACACCATTGGTCACTGGCTGCCATCATGAAAAAAAGACCCTTTCATCCCCACTCTCTGCATTCTGCCAGTCAGCAAAACCTCTATCCGCGCCTGGATCTTACCCTCAACACCATTGGCACTTAACTGAGTTATGTACTCTGGTTCTCGTCTTTCCTACAAGTGGAAACATCCTCTCCTTGTCCACTCTGTCCAGGCCTCGCACTGCCCTTTAAGTTTCAATGAGATCCCCACTCAGCTTTCTAAATTGCAATGAGTAAAGTCCCAAAGTCCTCAATCCCCGTTCCCCACACAACAAGCTCTTCATTCAAGGGATCATTGTTGCAAATCTCCTCTGGATCCTTTCCAATGCCAACACATCCTTCTTTATATATAGGACCCAAAACCTTTCACAATACTCCAAATGTGGTCTGACCAGAGCCTTATACAGTCTCAGTAGTACATCCCTGTTCTTGTATTCTGGTCCTCTTGGCATGAATGCTAGCATTCCAATTGCCTTCAAATTGCCGATTGAACCTGCACATTAACGTTTAGAGAATCTTGAACAAGAGCTCCCAAATTCCTGTTTTCCCATTTAGAAAGTAGCCTATGCCTCCATTCCTTCTTCCAAAGTGCATAACCTCATATTTTTCTTCATTATTTTCCAGCAGCCAAGTCTTTGCCCACTCTACTAACCTGCCCAAATCCTTTTGCACCTATGCTCCTTCCTCTCAAACTGCAGAGTAAATTCTATCATACTGTAGTCCATGCATACTAATGGTTCCTTCACCTTAAGTCCCCTTATCAATTCTGGCTCATTACACATCACCAAATCTGACACAAGAATTGTCTGTTTCTTAGTCGGCTCTGTCACAATTGCTCCAAAAAAATCATCTTTTATCCATTCCACACTTTTCTTTCCTTGCGAACCACTACATGCCTGATTTTCCCAGTCCACCTGCATATTGAAATTCTCCATGATTATTATAATGCTGCCTTTTCTAACTCCTGATTTATTTTCTACCCCTTATTCTCTCACCATCCTCAGCACTACCCTCAGACTGTACTTTCTTCTTTACCTCCGACAATTGCACCAACGTTTACACTTGGAGGCCACTTTCTGATATTCGATTCTCTCATTTTTCTTTCTTCCTTTCCCTTCCTAACTTTTTTTTCCCTTTAGTTAGTAAGTCAGATTGTTTCAATTATTTTGCTTGCTGTTCCTCCCTTTCCTTTTTGTTTGTCTGCAAAGTGTTTTAATTCTTTTTCATGTTCTGTCAGTTTCATTTGTAACTGAATTCTCGTCATTTCCAATGATTCTAACTGTGCTTCTGATAATTCCAAATGTTGTGCTAACACTACAATTATCTCTCCTTTCCGCAACCTGTTAGGCAATGTCAACTGCAATGTGTTGGCTAATTCCAAAAGCTTTGTTTTAGTCACTGTTTGTAAGGCAACTTGTGTGTCTTCCTCCACCCGCAGAAACTTTTGAGCTTCTGAAACTTCCATTAATCCAAACCACACTCCCTCTTGAACTTGAAAACAACACCTGAAAAGAAAACACAAATCTGCGCACCACTCACAGTCTTTGAGTTCACTAATCCCAAATCAATCACGAAATTCAGATTCAGTATGGAAGCGCCCAGTTGTTATAAGTCAGGTTGGATACTTCCAGGTGTTCCACGAAGCTCGAGTGACCTTTATCTTGAATTTGGCTAAAAGGAGCACGAGAAGTTTTACTTCAGGTGTGAGTCAACTGACGCATGAAGAACTTGTATTCAAATCAAAAGTTAATTAAGAATATTTTTATCATGCGTATTCAAAACAAAACAAGGACATTTCACAATTACAAACAAGAAACACAACAGTCATGATAATAACTCTAGTGTGATCTAACCAAAACAAACATTCAATCCACAAAACCGTCCAAATCTCCACAATACAGTGTAGGTTAATGCCTCCTTATCACATGTGTCCAGCCTCCTGGGCTGAATGTTCAAAATCCTTTGAGAAGAAATTCAGCAGAATGTGCAATCGAATCTGTTGGGCAAAACACAGCCTTTTTGGAAAGAGAAGAACAGGGAGTGGGAGAGAGTCTGCCGCTTGCTAGCGGCTCAACTGCTTCCCAAAACAAAACTAAAGGACGAAAAGGGGAAAAGAAAAGATGATTTGATGCCAAAGTGAAGCTCCACCCCACCCCGTGATCTGCATGATATTTTTAATAAATCAGAAAGGTATACTCACATATCAACATAAACACTCACACTCTCAATTCAGCACTCGCCTGAGAGGCAACACACCGCCTCTCACATCAACACTACCCTGTCACTTCAACACATACCCTCATCTGAACACACTCTAGCTCACCTCAATACTCCCTTTCTACTCTCTGTGCAACATGTATTACACAGAAACCTTTTCTCCTCAACAATTTCTGTTTCACCACAACACTATCCAACTCACATCTAAATACTCCCTTTCAAGTCCAAATTCACCGCTTCTGATCCACACCACCATTACCTCAAAACTCAACCCTCCTGGTCTCAGCAACCACTCCTATCTAAACACTCCCCGCTCTCCTTAATACTCCCGCTCCCACATCAACACAGCCCTGAAAGCTTCTACTTTCTGCTCAATACGCCCCATCCCAAACCTTAACACTGCTGTGCCTCAATGGAACAATGACCTGTAATGTCAGAATTCCCCATCTCACCGCAGCACTCTCACCCCTCAAAAACACTTCCCTCAACTCAGTACTCCACCACCCCATCACACCTACGCAATTTTCAACATACAACCTTGCACCTCAGCACATCCCCTCTCATTACAACAGGCCAACTCTCACCTCAACACTCAACTTCTCACATCTACATTCTGACACTGAAGTCAACATCATCCCTTACACTAGTGCATCCCCTTTCAGTTCAACACTCCCCACTCAACACAAATCTCCCCCTTCATCTTAACATATACCCCCTGACATCAATTCTCTCTCCTTACCTCTTAGAATCTTCGAATCCCTACAGAGCAGGAAGAGGCCATTTGGAGCATCAATTCTGCATGAACCACAATCTCACCTTGGCACTACCCCCATATCTCTGTATATTTACCTACTAATCCCTCTAACCTATACAATAAGGACAATAAGGGCAATTTTAGCATGGCTAATCAACTTCACCCTCACCTTTTTGGACTGTGGTAGAAAAATGGGCCACCCGGAGGGAACCCACCCAGACTCGAGGAGAATGTGCAAACTCCATACAGACAGTGACCCAAGACGGGAATCGAACACAGGTCCCTGGAACTATGAAGTAGCAGTGCTAATTATTGTGCTACCGTGCCACCTGTTTATGCTATTGTGCCACCTTAACATTATTCCAGGAATCACAACATAACCCATCTCATCTCTACACTCTCCACCCAGCTTCACACTCTCACCTTAACATCCCGAAGAGATAAATTTTCTGTCCCACACTGCATTGTGGGTTGGAGTGGACGGCACAGGCGATGTAAAATTCCCATTACCTCTGGTGGGATTATCCAATTTTGGGGAGAGACCAAGGGCCAAATCCCGCTCTGTGTCTCACCACACCTTCTCCCCCTTCAAGTCAGATCTTTCTTCTCATGTCAGCACTCTGTCTCACTTCAGCTCTGGCATCTCATTTTAATTTTCCCCTTCTTACGTCCACAAACCCGTCGCATGTCAATAGATCTTCTTCTCATCTCATCACTCTCCCTCTCACATCCACACGCTCCTTTCACTATTGTCCAAATAGGTAGAAAAATGATCACGTACCATTGTGCATTTGAGAAGGTAACTGCCAAGTACTTTGGAGTACCAGTGTTTTCTCCCAAAGCTTTGATCAAAGTAAAAATATTGTTGAAAGCTCCAAGCCTGTATCTGAAGTGCTAACCTTCCCACAGCTGTTGGTGTATTCAATAGGATCTAATTTCTGGTAAGTTTTGATCAATTGGCCACAATCGAAAAAGCTGGGGTAGAGATCACTGAATGTGTGAGATTCGGACAAGGCCGATAACACAGTTTAAAAGGCGTTAAATTCAGGGGTATTTATCATGATAACTATTGATTGTATAAGGTATAGTGATAAGTAACTGTTACTTGTGCTGACCGACTAGAGGACAAAGAAGTGTCTGTCTCAGACATGCAGCCTTAGACTGGTTGTTCAGAGGGGCAATCCCCGACGTGAAGGTCAGGACCCTGAATTGGGTGTAGAGGCACCAACAATACTTAGGATTGTGAACACAAGTAGCAAAGGTTTGTTAACATCAAACGCAGTAGTGGCAAACAAACACAGAGTTACCACCTCCTTGCATGAAACTTTGTATGGTTGGGTACTGGAAGGCAAATGTTGTAAAGTAATGCGGAAAAAGAGCTGATAAACTCTGACCTGGAGCCGGACTCCAGTGGAGAAAATCATTGCAGAGGCAATAATACTGGAACCCCAGGAGTATAAATTGAAACCTGAGGTGGTATTGAAACACAGAGCTAGTGTAATAATAGTGGCCAGTGGTAGTGAAGTTCCTATGTTAGAGAGCACAAATTTCTAGGGAGTAATCATGATCGTACAGTACCTAAAACATGTTCGCAAGAAGGCAATAGCCCGGGAGAATTGAAGTCTGTGAGATGCACATAAGGAAGTTACGAGGTGACCCGCAGGGTCTCTGATTGAAGTGTATATGACAGACAGGCAAACATTAATAAAGATTTTGTAAAAGGATGGCTAGGATGCTTTTCAGACATTAGAATAGCAGAGAAAATGGATAGATAGAACATAGAACATAGAACATAGAACATTACAGTACAGAACAGGCCCTTCGGCCTTCGATGTTGTGCCGACCAAAATAAAAAGCAATGCCCCTCCAAACTAAACCATTCCCTTCTCTTCCATATACTTATCAATTAACCTCTTAAACGCCACCAAACTTGGCGCATCTACAACAGCTGCAGGCAGGGCATTCCACTCCCTAATCACTCTTTGAGTAAAGAACCTACCTCTGATATCCGTCCTATAACTCATACCCCTTAATTTAAAGCTGTGTCCCCTCGTGCTAGCTTTCTCCATCCTAGGAAAAAGGCTATCACTGTCCACCCTATCTAAACCTCTAATCATCTTATATGCTTCAATAAGATCCCCTCTTAGCCGCCTCCTTTCTAACGAAAACAACCTCAAATCCTTCAACCTCTCTTCATAGGACCTGCCCTCCATACCAGGCAACATCCTGGTAAACCTCCTCTGTACCCTCTCCAATGCCTCCACATCTTTCTTATAATGTGGGGACCAGAACTGCACACAATACTCCAAGTGCGGCCGCACTAGAGTTTTGTACAGTTGCAACATGATGCTGCGGCTCCTAAATTCAATCCCCCTACCAATAAAAGCTAAGACTCCATATGCCTTCTTAACAACTTTATCCACTTGACTGCCTACTTTCAGGGATCTATTGACACATACACCAAGATCCTTCTGTTCCTCAACACTATTAAGAGCCCTACCATTAGCCCTATACTCTACACATTTATTGTTCCTGCCAAAGTGCATTACCTCACACTTTTCCACATTAAACTCCATTTGCCACCTCTCGGCCCAGCTCTGCAACTTGTCCAAGTCACTCTGTAAACTATAACACCCCTCTTCACTATCTACCACTCCACCGACTTTAGTGTCATCTGCAAATTTACTGATCCACCCCTCAATACCCTCATCCAGATCATTTATAAAAATTACAAACAGCAGGGGCCCCAAAACAGACCCCTGAGGCACACCACTCGTCACCGAACTCCACGATGAATATCTCCCATCAACCACCACCCTCTGTCTTCTATCTGCCAGCCAATCTATCTGTCTTCCCTAAACTCAATGAGGTTAGTAAGGCATGACCTACCCTTCACAAAACCATGCTGACTATCCCCAATCAATTCATTTCTCTCTAAATAACTATAAATCCTATCACTAATAATTCTCTCCAATACTTTGCCCACAACAGAAGTAAGACTCACTGGCCTATAATTCCCTGGAAGATCTCTCTTCCCCTTCTTAAACAATGGGACCACATTCGCTATCCTCCAGTCCTCCGGAACCACACCCGTAACCAACGAGGACCTGAAGATCAGCGCCAGAGGCTCTGCAATCTCCTCTCTGGCCTCCCAGAGAATCCTAGGGTAAATCCCGTCCGGCCCAGGGGACTTATCCAACTTCAAACCCTCGAGAATTTCTAGCACATCCTCACTATCTACTACAATACTTCCCAATTTGCAACCCTGTACCTCAGTGTTCTCCATAGCTACATTTCCAGCACTCTGCGTGAATACCGAAGAGAAATATTTAGTCAGTGCCTCACCAATCTCTTCAGGCTCCACGCACAACTTCCCACTGCTGTCTATGACTGGCCCTAATCTTGCCCTAACCAATCTTCTATTATTAACATATCGAAAGAAAGCTTTAGGATTCTCCTTAATCCTATCAGCCAACATCTTCTCGTGTCCCCTCTTAGCTCTCCTCAATTCACTTTTTACCTCCTTCCTGGCTAATCTATAGCTATCCATTGCACTAACTGAGCCTTTAAGCCTCATCCTGAGGTAAGCCTCCTTTTTCTTCTTAACCAGCAAATCAACTTTTTTCGTACACCAAGGCTCTCTTACTCGACCATTTCCTCCCTGCCTGACAGGGACATACTTAGCAAGGACTCGCAGCAGCTGCTCCTTGAATAAGCACCACATTCCAGATGTTCCCAGTCCCTGTAGTTTCCTAGTCCAATCTATGCACCCTTATTCTCTCCTGATGGCCTCATAATTACCCTTCCCCCAGCTATAACTACTGCCCCCAGCCTCACGCCTATCCCTGTCCATCACTAAGGTGAACGTAACCGAATTGTGGTCACTATCACCAAAATGTTCACTAACTTCCAAGCCTAACACCTGGTCTGGCTCATTGCCCAGCACCAAATCCAATGCAGCCTCACCTCTAGTTGGCCTATCTACATACTGAGTCAAAAAACCTTCCTGCAGACTCTGTACGAAAACTGACCCCTCTAATGGCTGGCAGATAGAAGACAGAATAGGGAAGATTATAGGGAAGAATAGGGAAGAGAGAAACGAGAAAAAAAGACAGCGGTACTATTAATACATCAGTTAGCTGGACCAATTGAGCAAGTAGTCACCTCTTCAATAAAGTGAAGATAAGAAAAGAAGATAAAGAAAAGATTAGAGCTTGAATTCAGAGTAAAATAAAGAGAGAAACAAAAATAATGTTGGAAGAGAAGAAATGGAGAGGGGAAACTGTTCTTCTATCTCCTTATGAGTCCACACGACAGGGACCAACTGCTGCTCAAGAGGAGCGGGAAGTGCTAGAGTATAACTTAGAGCCAGTAACCCGAGGGGGAACAGGTGCACAGCCAAAAACGAATGATGAACTATTCATCCAATGTAGAGGCAGCAGATAATGGCTTCCTGGGGTACATTACAAACTAGAAATACAAATACAAAATTCTGGGAAGAATTTGATAGGCTTCAGGTAGGACACCAATTACACCTGAGAGATGTTCACCAATTGGTCAGGGCAGCCTATCCAGCTGATACGTGGAAGCAGGTGGTGGGTGGACCTGCCACCCCTCCAGCACACACTTATAGTGGGGGAACTGGAAATATGTAGTCAACCTAACAGCAGAAATTGATGCCCAACGGACACCGTTCACACAATTTACAGCAGAAATTCAGAGAGTTTTTGAGAATGGTCCTACTCATTAGTGCAGAATTAGCACAGCTAGACAGCAGTTAAAGGGGAAGGAGCTTCTGACTACAGGGAACAGTTGTTCCAAACATACCAGGAATGCTCGCCGCATTATAAGAAACATGTGGAAGCATTGGACAAGGTGGGAAGGCCTTATGAGGAAAGGCTGAGGGACCTGCGGTTACTTTCATTAGAGAGAAGACGGTTACGTGGTGACCCAATTGAGGCGTATAAGATGATCAAGGGATTGGATAGGGTGGATAGTGAGAGCCTTTTTCCTCGGATGGTGATGACCAACACGAGGGGACATAACTTTAAATTAAGAGGTGGTAGTTATAGGACGGATGTCAGAGGCAGGTTCTTTACACAGAGGGTGGTGAGAGCGTGGAATGCCCTGCATGCAGCAGTTGTGGACTCGCCTACTTTGGGGGCATTCAAATGTTCGGTGGATAGGCATATGGATGATATTGAAATAGTTTAGGTTAGAGGGTCCACTGGCCGGCGCAACATCGAGAGCCGAAGGGCCTGTACTGTGCTGTAATGTTCTATGTTCTATGTTCTATGCTCAGGGCAACAAAACCCAGATCGTGGGGATTGAAAATTCATTCAGGCTTTTCAGGATGGACTCAGTAGCGCTCACCAAACCATGGGAGTGATTACGTCCCTGGATGAATTCCTGGAATGGTCCATTGGCATAATGGAAGGTAGAGAGGAGAAATCCGAAACAAGAACAAGGCTAGAAAGAGAAGCCGCTTAGAGTAACAGGAACATAACTAAGTCCAAACTGAATAGCTACAATTGTGGTCGACAAGGGAAATTTGCGAGGGATTTTGGTGTCCCATGGAAAGGAAATAGTTTCGGGAACATTGAGAAACATTGTAGCCTCTGTAATAAACATGGACATAGAGAAGCATAAA
The DNA here is from genome assembly GCA_024679065.1 of Sphyrna mokarran. Classification (NCBI taxonomy): domain Eukaryota; kingdom Metazoa; phylum Chordata; class Chondrichthyes; order Carcharhiniformes; family Carcharhinidae; genus Sphyrna; species Sphyrna mokarran. The sequence goes on from JAGIQG010000037.1 coordinate 6,082,921, forward strand.
CATGGAATAACCTTGAACCGATCCATGAGCACAGCAGAACCTCATGAACCGAAGCACCTCCCAGATCCGCAAGATTGACGGTCTGCAGCCCCCCCCCCCCCCCCCCCCCCCCCCACATACACAAGGTGGAGAAGGAAGGAAGGATTTATGTGTCTGGATTAGTAGGGGGCAGGCAGTGTAAGATGCTGATGGACACAGGAGCATCCATATCTGTCACTAACCTACCCTCACTCACTACAAGTTAAATAATTTACCTAACCAGCATAGGAGTGAACAAAATGGCCACCTATCTGAGCAAGACCAACGTTAGAAGAAATAAATAATTTGAATACATCAATGTGGTTTAGTGTGTGTAAAAATAACAAGGGTACACTAATGGGGAATGATTTAATGAAATAATATGAGGTTTTGATAGACTGTGGAAAGGGAGAATTAGTCTGGCCAAGACAGACGCTCAGTAAACTAGAATCGGGAAACACACAAGTCACCTTGTAACTATTAAGGTGGCCACCGTCACCACTAGAAATTGGGAATTAGAGACAAGATGGTTTGGAGCCATATGCACTTCTGTCCCTGGAGTATGTGCTAAAACAAAACTAGATAACGGTTTAACTAAAACAGGCCCAATAAAGGTACATGGCCCACACCATAAGCCCGACCGACAATACTCAATAAAACCAGTGGCAGAGAAAGCTGTCGTGGAGATAGTTAAAGGGTTAGTGAAAAAAAGGAATTCTGAGAGAAACCACGAGCACGACTAACTCCCCAACCTTGCCGGTCAGCAAACCTGGCATACGCTATAGGCTCACAATAGGTTACACTGGACTCAATAAAGTCATATCCAAGTTGCACCATATTGTAGAAAACCTTTTGACAATCCTGAATGGACTGTCATAGGGGCACAAAATATTTACAATGTCCGAGATAGCCAACAGATTTTGGTCTGTACCCTTGGATCCCGAATCCCAAGAGAAAGTTTACCTTTACAGTGGCAGACAAACAGTACACTTGGACTCACCTACTGCAGGGATTCCACAACAGCCCCACCATCTTCCATTGAGTAATGAGTGAAATCCTGAACAGGGTAGAACTGCCAGAGGGTAGTACGATTCTACAATATGTAGATAATATCTTAATAGCTTCAGAATCCAAGTCAACACATCAAGAAGCACGATATCTAGTATTACACCAACTAAAAACTGCAGGGTTAAAGAGACGCTCCAAAAAGGCACAAATCAAGAAAACACAAGTCCTGTACCCTTAGACTTCGTATATCCCAAGGGTTTAAATAAATGCAAACAGATTGAAATAAGGCAGTACGACAAATGTCACAGTAAGGTGGGGGGGGGGGGGGTCAGAAAAGTGCTAGGACTGTTAAACTATAGCCGAAATTTTATCCCGGGTTTCACACGATGACAGAACCTATACAAAGACTAGTCAAAGGGAGAAAACCAGCTTTAAATCGTGTAGAATGAGGACCTGAGTAGGAAGGGTCTTTCAACAAACTAAAATCAGAAATGATATCAGCCCCTGGATGAGGATTGACAGATTCTAATAAGGGCTTCCACATCCTTTGTAGTAATGAGGGAGAATTCTATTCCTCAGCTGGAACACAGGATCATAGCATCAAAAGGAGACACATAGGTTATTATTCAACCGCAGATGGACCAGTACTCTCTGGACTGTCAAGGTGCAAAGCCACCTTGGATTGCGCTGCCTGGGCCATAAAAGCTAGCGAGCCAATAATAATGACAGGGAATATAATTCTTCACACCAAATACACCTTTGTAGAAATGCTGAACACGGGAAAATTAGGGTCCATCTCAGACATCAGAAGGGCTAAATGTGAAGCTGTTCTCCTAACTCCATGCAAACCCATAATAATAATAAGGTACATATGAAATAACCCAGCAGAAGGGATTTTGGACACAGGAGAGCCACACAATTGTGAGGATGTAGATATGAATTTGGAAGAAGATAAGATAAAGGGTGCACCATTAACAACAGCTGAAGAGAAGCTTTTTATAAACAGTTCACCCAAATACGTGGAAGGATCACCCGGACAGGGTGGGAAATAATAAAGGAGAAGCTCAAAACAGTAAGGTCAGAAAACATTGACTGAGTTCTGTCCATGCAAGTGACAGATCGGGTGGCGATCACACAGGCACTGGAATTATCGGAAGGTAAAACAGTAAACGTACATACAGATCGTCATTACTCATTCGGGGTAATAAGTTCCTCCTCATCACATTTCTAAAGTAAGAAGTCTCACAACAGCAGGTTAAAGTCCCACAGAGTTATTTGGAATCACGAGCTTTTGGAACGTTATTACGTCCTCAGGCGAGTGAACACCTGATGTTGTGAGACATCTTACTTTGTCCACCCCAGTCCAACACCGCATTTACACATCACTGCTTTAATTGACTTCCTCTTTCCCCTGAGATGTGTCCTCGTGTCCGAGTCTCTCCTACGAAGAGAAACATCTTCTCCAATGCACTCTATCCAGCCTTTCATTATTCTGTAAGTTTCAACAATATCTACAACTCCTAATCCTTCCAAACTCCAACGAGTACGAACCCATAGTCTTCAAATACTTGGAGTATTGTGCACAGTTCTGGTCGCCTCACTATAGGAAGGATGTAGAGGCTATTGAGAGAGTGCAGAGGAGATTTACAAGGATGCTGCCTGGATTGGAGGCAGGCCTTATGAAGATAGGTTGAGGGAGCTGGGACACTTCTCACTGGAGAGACATAGGTTGAGATGCGACCTGATAGAGGTTTATAAAATGTTGAGAGGAATAGATAGGGTGGATTCTCAGAGACTATTTCCCCGAGCTGAAATGGTCAATAGAGAGGACACAGACTTAAGGTGGAGGAAAGCAAGTACAGACGGGATGTTAGGGGTAAGTTTTTCACTCAGAGGATGGTGAGTGAATGGAATCGGCTGCCGTCGCAAATGGTGGAGGCAAACTCGCTGGGGTCTTTAAAGGACTTCTGGATGAGTATATGGAAACGAATGGGATGGGGGTTATAGATACGTCTGTGGATTGGTAGATATAGATGTGATCAGCGCAACTCGTGGGCCGAAGGGCCTGTTTGTGCTGTAGAGTTCTATGTTCTATGTTAAATGCGTCCCATGCATCGGGTTTTTCATTCCCTCAAACATTCTTGTGAATCTCCTCTGGACCTTCTCCAGGGACAGCACGTTCTTCCTCAGATATGGGGCCCTAACTTTCCATATCTCCTTGTCAGTCAAAACTCCATCCAAGCTGTAAATTTTCTAATTTGTATTTAAAAATTCATGGATTGAAAGGGGTTAAATGAAACTGTTTGTTTACTGACTTTCATCGATGTGAGCGTCCATGGATCCCATTAGTGTGCCTGGAGCGTTTTCCCTCTTCTATTAATAAGGGATTCCGTTCAATATGTTGTGTCATTGAGTCAGCAGGAGCGACAACTCCGACACTAACGGAGATCAGCGACTGTGGAGAGAGAGTGCGGGATAGGACAGGTCAGGATCTGGGAACAATGGATTGGAATCTTCCAATAAAGAATCAGAATCCGAGTACAATGAACCAGAATGTTACAACAATGGATCAGAATCTGGGAACAATGGATTTTAATGTTCCAACAATGGATCAGAATTTGGGGACAATTAATTGGAATGTGCCAACAATGGGTCAGAATCTGGGAACAATGGATTGGAAATTTCCAACCAAGGACAGAAGTTTTTCCCAGTTGATTTATTTGGTTACTGTAGAAGGTTCATGGTTAACAACAGCTGATCGGATTCGGTATCTACTGTACGCGATTCAACATTTTTACTATCCCCTCCTGGCGATTGTTGGTGTTCCAGGTAAGTTTCTGGCTGGCCCAACCGCCATGGGAATCAGAGTAGGTGAAGGGCAGAGCATGGGAAGGTTTGTTGATAGGATGTTGCAGCTTGGGGAAGAGTGAGGCTGCAAAGTCGCGTCCACTGTGTTTGGTTCGTAATTCTAAAAAGTCTCTTTAACTGTATCGATTTTCTTGTCATTTCTTGTATCTTGTTTCTGGAGAGCTGCCCTACTGCCATGCTGCATTTAATTGTTTTGGGGAGGGATTGATGGGGTGGTATATCAGTTGGTGGCTGATCTTAAAGAGGTTTAGGTTGCTGGACTATCTGGGAGCAGCTGCTGTGTTGGAACTAGCTTCAGCAGCAGAGAGCTGATGGACATCTCTCTCACTCCAGGCAGCTCACTGCTGGCTGCAACTGTGTATTTGCAACTGTGTATAGGTTTGTTATATAGTCAGTGTCCCAGCCAGCACTGTGAGAGCTGCAAGTGATGGGGTAGCTGCTGAGGATGGTCTAACAGCTATCGAGGTTTACCAGCACAGTATGAGGCCCTTCGGCCCATTGTGTCTGTACTGGTCATGAAACACCTATCAAATCGAATCCCATTTTCCAGCACTCGATCCATAGCCTTGTATGCTCTGGCATTTGAATTGCTAATCTAAATGTCTCTTCTGGTTGTACCCACTTTACCATTATCTCAGACCATGAGCTGCAGATCCCAGCATCCTTTGGATGGAAACATTTTTCCTCAAATCTACACAAAAATCTGCCCTTTAATTTAAATCCATGCCCCTCTGGTTATTGACGCCTCTACTAAAGGGAAACAAGTTACTTCCTATCTATGTGTAATATAATTAGAACATAGAACATAGAACAATACAGCACAGAACAGGCCCTTCGGCCTTCGATGTTGTGCCGACCAAAATAAAAAGCAATGCCCCTCCTAACTAAACCATTCCCTTCTCATCCATATACTTATCCACTAACCTCTTAAACGCCACCAAACTTGGCGCATCTACAGTTCCCCCACCTGAAAGTACTCCCCATTACCACCACTATGACTGCTTCGGCTCCAGCCATCTCTCCTTTATAGTTAAAAACAGCCTCACTGTGTGGTACACTTGCCTTTGTAGCACCGAGGGAAGATGTGCCCAGCGAGGAAAACAGCTGGCTCACACGTACAAGGGTGAGTTGTGTTGACCTCACTGGTAGAACCAAAGCCATTGAGGACACCAGGAGAGCTCGAAGCAAAGATATGTGCTCCTTCAGCAATGCCCACTGAGCGATATCAGGGTTTGGGCCATGAGGTGGCGGAGTCAAGAGAAGCAGGGTCTGAATTTGGCGGGACCTATGGTCCATGGCTTGCAGAGGTGCGACCTGAAGGGATGGAGCCTGAAGGAGCTGGGCCTCAAGGAAGCTCAGTCCTTGGGGAGCACGCTGATACGTAGGGAGGGCAGCCAAATGATGCTCTGAATGCAATTGGTGGTGAGAGATGGAGGCCCACTTTCAGTTTGCAAGCACTTTGTGGTAGGGATGGGGGTCACACTACCTTTCTGCATGCATAGTGGGATTGGGAACAGGGTCCATACTGCCTCTCTCAATGCACAGTAGTGTTGGCAGGGGACCTTGCTGCCGCTCTGCATGCACAGTGGGTGAGGGAATGAGGCCTCCCTGCTTCTCTGCATGCCCAGTAGATTAGGAGGTGGGCTCTCTGCCACTTTGCATTTACATTAGGGTAGGAAGGTCACACTGCCTCTCTGTATGCACAGTGGAATAAGGAACAGGAACCACACTGCCTCTCTCCATGCACAGTGGTGTAGACAGAGGACCTTGCGGCCTCTCTGCATGCACAGTGACCGAGGGAATGAGGCCTCCCTGCCTCTCTGCATGCCCAGTAGATTAGGGAGGTGGATTCTCTGCCACTTTGCATATATATTAGGGTGGGAGGGCCTCGCTGCCTCTCTGCATGTACAGTGGTTTACGAAGGGGTGCCCTGTTGTCATTCTGCATTCAATTGAGGTTTGTGTGTGTGTGTGTGTGTGTGTGTGTGTGTGTGCTAAAGGGGGTGGTATGTCAGTCGGTTGCTGCTCACGAAGATCTGCGGGCCCCCGACTATCTGTGCGCAGCTGCTGTGTTGAAGCTAGCTGCAGCAGCAGAGAGCTGACAGATATCTTTCTCAGACCAGGCAGTTCATTGTAGGCTGCAATTGGGCATTGGCAACCACATAAGTTTGGAATCTAGTTGGTTCTAGCATGTACTGTGAGGGCCATTGCTGAGGGTGGTCCAACAGCTGTCATGTTTTAACAACTGAAATGTGTCCCCTCAGCATTATGTCAACCGACATTATGTCATTACATTCAACCCAATCCCATTTTCCAGTACTCGAACGTCAGCATTGTTGGCTCTGGTGTTTGAATTGCTGATCTAAGTGCCCACTTCTACCATCTTTGCTGACCCTGAGCTGCAGATCCCAGCACCCTGTGGATGGAAACATTTTTCCTAAAACCCACACAAAAATTAACCTTTACCTTAAATCAGTGCTTCTCTGGTATTTACACCTCTGTTATAGAGAAAAAAAGAAACTTCCTTACTACGGATGTGCAATATAATTTTGTACATATCACTCAGATCCCTGCCACGAAACCACGACCCACTACACCCATTCGTCCTTCAGCAATCTCTGCTTTAATGTAAAAAAAAAACAGCCTAATCAGCCTCTCTTCATAGCTGAAACTCTGCAGCCAAAGCAGCTTCCTCATGAAGCATCTCCAGTGCAATTTCTTCCTTCCTGTACTGTGATGAGCAGAATAGCACACAGTACTCTTGCTTTGGTCTAACCAGCATCTTAAATATTTCCACTCTAACCTCCCAGCTTTTGAAATTCTATACTGTGGCTGCTAACAGCAAGTATCCTACACGTTGTCTTAACCACATCATATACCTGTCTTGCTACTTTCAGGGGTCCTCATATATGCAGCCGACATTCATTCTGATCCTCTAAACTTCCTGACACTCTACTGTTCATTTTGTAATTTGCAGGATGGCAGTTATCAGTGCGGTCTCACAGCGTTAGGGCCCCCGGTTCAATCAAGGGAATTCACGAGTGAATTTATTTTTTTGAAAGCAGCTCCATTGTCACATATTGCCTTTTGGGATTTATCCTGTCACAAGAACGTGTGGTCTTTCTGTGCATGGGATTCACTTTGAGCAAGTCCAGATTCTCGCAGCTCCACAACATAGGATTCACTTTGAGCAAGTCCAGATTCTTGCAGCTCCACAACATCCATCTTGAGCCTTGCAGCTTCATTCTCGATCACAGCAGTCATGTGTACATCATCAAACTACACAAGTTCGTTGATAAGGATAGCACACATTGTCCTGATGTTCCGGCTTGAGGTGTGAAAGACTGATTTGATTTATTGCCTTGTTGCCTTGTGGAGCTAGAACTGGCTTACCCGCAGAAGGCAGACAGTGGTTGCAGATGGGTCTTTTTCTGCATGGAGGTCGGTCACCAGTGGAGTGCCCCAGGGATCTGTTCTGTGACCCTTGATCTTTTTGATTTTTATAAATGATCTGGATGAGGAAGTGGAGAGATGGGTTGATAAGTTTGTCGACGACACAAAAGTTGGTAGTATTATTGTGGATAGTTTGGAGGGATGTAGGAAGTTGCAGCGTGATATAGATAGGATGCAAGACTGGGCGGAGAAGTGGCAGATGGACTTCAACACGGATAAATGTGTAGTAGTATATATGGGCAGGTCCAGGGGGATTAAGGAGTATAATATCAAGGATAAGACTCTTAGCACTGTCAAGGATCAGAAGGAGTTTGTGATCCAGGTCCATAGCATTCTTAAATTGGCCTCGCAAGTAGAGGATGTGGTTAAGAAGGCATATGGCATACTGGCCTTCATTAATCGAGGGATTGAGTTTAAGAGTCAGGAGATAATGTTGTAGCTTTATAAAACATTATTCAGAGCCCACTTGGAGTACCGCGTTCTGATTGCCTCATCACAGGAGGGATGTGGAAGCTATTGAAAGGGTGCAGAGGAGATTTACAATGACGTTGTCTGGATTGGGTAGCATGTTTTATGAGAGTAGGCTGTGGGAGCTGACTTTTTATGCTTGGAGAGATGAAAGATGATAGGGGAGCTGATAGAGGTGAATAAAAATGTTGAGAGATGTTAGTCGGGTGCATCCTTAGAGGCTATTTCCCAGGGCTAAAATGGTTGCCACGAGAGGACACAGGTATAAGGTGTTGGGGAGTAGCTACAGAGGAGATGTCAGGGGTAAGGTTTTCACTCAGAGGATGGTTGGTGAGTGGAACTGACTGCTGTCGATGGTCGTGGAGGCAAATTTGTTCGGGTATTTTAAGAGACTTCTGGATGAGTACAACGTTCTTAATAGGATTGAAGATTATACGGAAGCCTAGAAGATAGCGATAGGATCGGCACAACTTGTGGGCCGAAGGGCATCTTTGTGTTGTAGTTTTTTTTCTATGTTCTATTATTTTCACATGTATTATTATAGAGTGAAAAGTGTTTTCTTTTTCTTGTGTGCTATACAGACAAAGCATACCGTACATAGAGAAGGACAGAGTGAAGAATGCAATGTTGCAATCATAGTTATGATGAAGAAAAAAATCATCTTAATGCAATGTAGGTCCATTCAAACATCTGGCTGGTGGGATTGTTGCAGGTGCAGACTCGATGGATCGAATGGGCTCCTTCTGCATTGTAGAGTTTCTGTGATTCAGTTGGTACACGTCCTCAGACGTTTTCTTTTTTTCCCAACAGAACAATGCAGATAAGTTTATGTCCGGGCTGTGTGAGATCCTTAATTATGCTGGCTGCTTTTTCAATGCAGCAAAAAGCATAAACAATTTCAATAGGTGGGAGGTCGTCTTGAGTGATGGACTGGGCTCCATTCAAAAAGCTTTGTAACTTCTTGTGGTCTTGGGCAGAGCAGGAGCCATAACAAACCAATACAACCAGAAAGAATGTTTTCTACGGTGCATTTGTAAAAATTGGTGAGAATCATAGCTGACATGCCAAATATCCCTCAACGTGTGAGAAAGTAGAGGCATTGGTGGGCTTTCTTAATTATTGCATTGTCATGAAGGGACTAGGATGGGTTGTTGGTGATCTGGACTCATAAGAACTTGATGCTTTCGACATTTTCAACTTCACCCCATACATGTAGACGGGACCTGTACTGCACTCTGTTTCCTAAAATCGATGACTATCTCCTTTGTTTTGTTGACATTAAGGAAGAAACTTTTGTGGTCGCACCCGTCCACAGATTGTCAATCTCTTTCCCTGTTCTCAATCTCATCATTGTTTAACATCTGACTCACTACTGCGGTGTCATCACAAGCTTAGAGATCGAGTGGAAGGGGAATTTGGCCACCCAGTATTCGGCGTATAAACTGTATATAAGAGGACGATGGAACAGCCTTGTGAGGCACTGCTGTTGAGGATGATTGTAGAGGAGGTGTTGTTGACTGTCCTTATTTATTGCCGTGTGCACGTCAGGAAGTTCAGGATCAAACTGCAGAGGCAGAAACCAAATATCAGGTCACAGACTTTGGAAAGATTTTGTAGGGTTAATGATTTGCAGGTTGAACTGTAGACAATAAACATGAGTCTGTGTTCCAGGGTTCACTCTTGGTTCCAAGATATGGCGCCCATGAATCTGTTGCGGAAGTAGGTGAACTGTCATGGATCCCATTTGGGAGACAGGAATTGATTCATGCCATAGCTAACCTTTTGATACATTTCATAATATTGAATGTCAGAATCACCGGACAATATCTAATAAGGCAGTCTGCTCGGCTTTTCCTTGGTACCCACCTTGGTTTGAGTTTTTCTTATCTGTTGCATGGATTAACAACTTTCCTACTGAGAGAGGACTCATTGAGCTTCAGTACACTGGACCAGTTGGTCATAATGGGACAGCAGCAAACTTACTGGGTACTTTGGACAGTAGCTATTGATTGAACCCCGAAGCTGTCTCCCATTGTTAAAAGCAAACCCTGATAATTGTGTTCTGTGCCAATCGAGTGTGAGATTACTGTTGCTTCCTGTGTTGTGTGAATGGTGGCCACAATGCTATGGTCTCCTCTCCAGGGTACAGTTTTGTGTAAGTATAATAGAATCGGAACTGTTAAGGCATTAGGATCTCTCTCTGCCAACTATTAGTATTGGCCAGAGAAAAGTGTGAGCCAGCACTGTTTGGTACTAATCTACAGAGATGACAGATTACCATCTACAGGACTCCACTGCAGATTTACTACATGTTTTATTTCCTCAGCTTTCGTTACTTTCCAAATCTCCAACAAGGTAGAGGGGCTATTGTAGCTAACTGAAGGTCAATGTTGTGGGTTCTCCAGAAAATACTCTCCAGAATATACACCATCATGCCGCTTCCATGGAGCAGCAGGACGGCAGTGTTAGCACTGCTGACTCACAGCAGCAGAGATCTGGGTTCCATTCCTGGCTTTGGTCACTGTCTGTGTGGTGTTTAGACCTTCTCCTCGTGTTTGTATGGGTTTCCTCCAATATTAAACTTTCCTCTTGCACTGCAAAAGATGTGCTGAATTTTACAAAAAAGATTGTTTTTGTGTGTGTGCTTGTGCATTATTACAACAGCCCTCATCTAAAAGGTAACTTTTTCCTCTGAATCATATCTAATTTCATTCTTTATTTCCCTTTCTGACAGTGAACATAATCACGATTGTGATACTGACACGGAGAAACTGTGGCCTGTCCAAATGTGTCCATCGTTACCTGGTGGCCATGTCAGTGGGGGATCTGCTGGTCATTATCCTCGACCTGATGTTGAGACATATTCCCATGGTTTTTTGGCAACTGTTTTATTTCGTGCGATCAATCCCCTTGTGTAACATCCACGCTGTCCTGCTTCATGCAGCCACTGACTGTTCTGTCTGGTTCACCGTCACTTTCACCTTTGATCGATTTGTGGCCATTTGCTGCCCCAAGCTGAAAAGTAAATATTGCACTGAGAAATCGGCAGCTGTGGTTCTGGGAACAGTGACAGCGCTGAGCTGTTTAAAGAATATTTTCTGGTATTTTATGTTATTAAATCGATATTTGCTGGGGAACGCCCCCTGGTTTTGTTATGTCTCAACATATGTTTTGGATTCTCCAGTCTGGGGAACAATTGAATTCCTCCACCACATTCTAACCCCAACTGTCCCATTTTGTCTGATTCTGCTGCTCAATGCTTTCACTGTCAGACATATTTTAGTGAGCAGCAGAGCCCGCAGGAGACTCCGGGCGCATAGCAGTGGAGAGAATCCCAGAGACCCAGAAATGGAGAGTCGAGTGAAATCCATCATTTTACTGTTTGTTATCTCAGCAAATTTCATCCTCTTATGGTCAATATTAATGGTTTATTCTATGTGGAGTCGGATGTATTATTTGGGCTTCCGATCGGTATGGTTAGATCATTTTGTTATGGAGTTTGGGTTTATGCTGCAACTCCTGAGTTGTTGCACAAATACTGCCATTTATGCAGTGACACAATCTCAGTTCAGACAACAGCTAAAAAATCTACTGCAATATCCCCTTACTGCAATTCTTGAACTCATTTCCCCACGAGGAAGCTACAACCATAAGACTCCTGAGTCTTCAAATTAGGCATTCTATTTGTAAATAACAAACAGCCTCAGAGACAGAAAGAGTGACAGATGGGTAGATAAAGAGAAAGAGAGAGAGAGAAGACTGAGGCAGAGAGATTATCAAAGAGTGAGAGACAGGGGTGTGGGGGGGTGGAGGCGAGAGAAATTGACAGAGAATGAGAAAGAGAAACAGAGCAAGACAGATGGAAGGATGTAATAAGACAGGGAGAGGGAGACAGAAATGTAGGCAGAGGGAAATAGTCAGAGGCAGAGAGATACAAAGATACAGAGACAGAGAATGGGAGCTCTGAGTGAGAATGAACAAGTACAATAGACAAAGAACAAAGGACAGAGCGAGATAGAGAGTAAGAAAGAGAGAGAGAGAAAACAGTAAAGGGGACATACACAGAGAGGGGAAGGAAGTTTGAGGCAAAGCAGGAGGAAAGTGAGACTGAAAAGCCACAGAAAAGGCAGAGCAAAAGGATAGAGAGAGGGAGACAGATGAGAGGCAGAGAGATAGAAGGACAGACAGAGACAGAAAGAAGCACATCAAGTGACAGAGAGACACACTTAATGAATTTAACAATAACTGTCAGGTGGAGTTATTGTGACATTAACACTCTGATCGAGGCAATTAATGCTGTCCAATCCAGGAGCCCTGCACATGTATATTATATGGTTTGTCTATGTGCCTGAACTCAATGTGTGGATGTGATGGACTGGCTATTTATTACTGTGTTAGTATTAGAGAAACTCAGCTAATGTTCTGGGCACCCAGGTGCAAATCCCATCAATGGGGATGGTAGAATTTGAATAAAAATATATGGAATTCAGAATCAGGTGGTGACCACAAAAGCTTTGTCGATTTTTGGAGAAACACATTGAGTTCACCAATGTATCCTTCTTTGGTCACGACTAAATGTGACTCCAAGTGGTTGAACTTAATTGTTCTCTGACCATGGGCAATTCGGGATGGGTAATAAATGCTGGCCATCCAGCGACACCCAATCCCAAGAATGAATAGAAATGTTTTGAAATGGAAAATTTTTAACAAACGATAAACACTTTCTCTCAGCTGGGTAGATACCCAATCCCTCTGATCGAGGAGTTAAACTCAAAGCTGGCAAGACGATTTTTGTTTCCGGCTATGAATTTATTCACCTCCTCTTACACTAACAGCTAGATGAGGATTCTCAGCGATATTCAACAATTCATACTCAGAGGAAGTTTAAGATTTACAAAGTGTCGATGTAGGCTTACTTTAACAATGAAGCTACTGCAAAAAACGGCTAGTTGCTACAGACTGGTGCCTGTTCGGGTACACAGAGAATTTAGCATGGTCAACACACTTAACCAGCACATCTTTCAGACTATGGGATGAAAGCAGAGCAACCAGAGGAAACTCATAGAGACTTAACGAGAATGTACAGACTTCCCACAGACAATGACCAAGTCTGTTGAACCCAGGTCTCTGGTGTTATGAGGCAGCAGTGCTAACCACAGTTGCACCTTGTCTACAGTGATAGCTTTTGCGAAGACATTCGAGAAGTACCTGCATGGTGGTGCAGGCCACAACATTGAATCGTAAGCAGCTGTGGGCTTTATTATTGTCTGCCTATCATTATCAATTGGAGCACCACCTCGCAGGCCGAACCAATAAAGGCAGATGCCTTGAGTTGGCAACGATTAGTAGCTACTTGTCGCATCCACAATGTAAGAGACGGTAATCATGGAGTTTTTCCAACATTCTCCTAGTGGCTGCCAATAATTTTGGCTGCGAACGTAAGATTACCCATTCCTGAATGAATTGAAGAAGCTAGTGCTGATGGGGGATACCAAAAGGCCGTTATGCCGGAATTTCACCCATATTGGAATGGCAGAGAGCAGCTGACTGTGGAAGATGGCACACTTTTGTGGGTTTCAAGTGTCATCCTGACCTAGGTTCACCATCCTATCCTGGCTGAATTTTACTATGGACAACTGGGAATGGCAAACTGAAGATCCTCCAAGTTGCCATGTCTGGTGGTCAGTTATGGATACGGATGTTTGGCCTTGGATCAGTGTTGGCAATATCAACAAGGACAGAACTATCACATTTACTACTCTTCACACTTGGGAGTGGCCAGGACATCCATAGATGTGGCTGAACATGGACAGTGCCATCCGTACATGGGGGCAATGACAATGATAGATGCTGATTCAAAATGGATGGCCGGACACAGGGTAAGTTAATCAAACACAAGGTCATGAGTGGAGAAACTTCACATCACTTTTTGGGTTTGGGATCCCGCAGGTGTGTTTTTTTTCTGAAACTGCTTCACCCTTCATCACTCAGGAATTTCTGCATTAGATGAAGTTGAACAGAATTTGACATGTTAGGACACTGTCATATTACACATCATCCAGTGGCCTGGCAAGAAGGGTGGTGCAAACAGTAAAAGCAGGTTCAAAAAATTAGCCCATAGCCTCCTTGGATACCAAAGCACCCAGATTCATTTTCAATTACATCTCCCACAATCTCAGTCCCTTCAACGACAGGAATAGCCCCAGCAGAGATGCGCATGGGAAGATGACTCTGCCCAGGGTTGAGTCTGATCTTCCCGAGCAGGAGGTTGGCAAGGTAACAAGACGCCCAGTGCTTATGCCGGGAGAGATACTTGAATGCAGTTGATAGGTTATTAGTAAAGAATCGTGGCAATGAGGCACTGGTCAAGTCCAGAACAGGGCCAGTTTCTATTCAAGTCTGCTTTGGCAATACCATCCTATGGGAATGCTTCAATCATCTACAAACCATAAAGACCCAAGTCATGCAAGAAAAATCAATTCCCAGCAGAATGGGGTCTTCGGAAAGAATTCCAGGCACTCCGGCTACTGATTTCCATCTCTACTAATAGAAACATCAGTGTTTGAAATGGGCAGAGTGGGCTTCGCCCTCTCGACCATATTGTCAACTGATAAAGGGAACTCGGGCAACAAGGCTCGTGATGGAAGAGGCGAGCTCCAGTCTGCTGAATCCCACTCACTTCCAAGGCTGGTCAGGAGGAACTGGACTGAACATTGAAACTCCAAAAAACTTCCAAGGCTGTCAGCCTTCGGCAGTGACTCACAGCTGGAGCAGGGTGGGGAGGGTGTGTGCAATGACTTCAAATTGGTTCATGAGTTGGAAATGCACAAATTTAAACTATTGAACTGAGGTCTGTGAAATCTGCTCACTCAGAAATCTCCACAAAATGCAAGCTGCAAGGAGTGAAGAAATGCGAGCTGGGGTAAGTTTGAGAGTTGAGAGAACTGGGTAGAAAGGTATTGCTGTGCCTTGTGCCATTTACTGCCTGGTCACTTACGCCCAGGTCCAGTGCGGGTGGGTGTCAACCAGACATTACTGTTCAGAAAGTTACATGGCACTATTGGAAGCAGCTGATTGGTGAGTAAGTCCTTAGATGGAACACTGAGCAAAATTTCAGAGTAATTCCTACTGATGTCATAGCCGAGGAAGAGCTCTCGGTATTGATAATGTTCTGGGGACACAGGTTCGAGTCCGCTCACTGCAGCAGGTGGAATTTGAATTCAATTAAAAATATCTGGAATCAAAAGTCTAGTGCTGACCATAAAACCATTCTTCATTGTTGGAAAGACCATCAGGTTCACTAATGATGTTTAGAGAAGGTCCTTATCAGGTTGGCCTACATGTGGCTCCAGAGCCACAGCAATGTGTTTAACTCCCAACTGCTCTCCAAAGTCGAGGGACAGGCAATAAATGCTGGCCAGCCAGGGACACCCAATGCCTTTGAATGATTAGACAAACGGGTCTGTTACACTTAGTTCAGACATGGGTGGGGACTGCAAGGAGGATAAACAACCGAAACATAGCATATAACATAGAACATAACAGCGCAGTACAAGACATTCGGCCCTCGATGTTGCGCCGGCCAGTGGACCCTCTAGCCTAAACTATTCCAATATCATCCGTATGCCTATCCACCGAACATTTGAATACCCCCAAAGTAGGCGAGTCCACAACTGCTGCAGGCAGGGCATTCCATGCTCAAACCACCCTCTGTGTAAAGAACCTGCCTCTGACATCCGTCCTATAACTACCAGCTCTTAATTTAAAGTTATGTCCCCTTGTGTTGGTCATCACCATCCGAGGGAAAAGGCTCTCACTATCCACCCTATCCAATTCCCTGATCATCTTATACGCCTCACTTAGGTCACCGCGTAACCTTCTTCTCTCTAATGAAAATAACCTCAGGTCCCTCAGCCTTTCCTCATAAGGCCTTCCCACCATACCAGGCAACATCCTGGTAAACCTCCTCTGCACCCTTTCCAATGCTTCCACATCTTTCTTATAATGCGGCGACCAGAACTGTGTGCAATACTCCAAGTGCGGCCGCACCAGAGTTTTGTACAGTTGTAACATAACCTCACGGCTCCTAAATTCAATCCCTCTACCAATAAAAGCTAACACACCGTACGCCTTCTTAACAACTTTATCAACCTGGTGCCAACTTTCAAAGAGCTATGTACTTGTACCCCAAGATCCCTCTGCTCGACAACGCTATTAAGGGTCCTTCCATTAACCCTATATTTCATATGTCTGTTATTCCTACCAAAGTGAATCACCTCACACTTATCCATATTGAATTCCATTTGCCACCTCACGGCCCAGGTCTGCAACCTATGTCCCTCTGCAAACTGTAACATCCATCCTCGCTGTCTACTATTCCCCCCACTTTGGTATCATCAGCAAATTTACTAATCCAACCCTCTACACCCTCGTCTAGGTCATATATAAAAATGACAAACAGCAGTGGCCCTAAAACAGATCCTTGAGGTACACCAAATGTAACTGCACTCCAGGTTGAATATTTCCCATCAACCACCACCCTCTGTCTTCTATCAGCTAGCCAATTCCTAATCCAAACTGCTAAATCACCTTCAATCCCATGCATTTGCACTTTCTGCAGTAGCCTACCATGGGGAACCTTATCAAACGCTTTGCTAAAATCCATATATACTACATCAACTGCCTTACCCTTATCTACCTCTTTGGTCACCTCCTCAAAAAACTCAATAAGATTTGTGAGGCACGACCTACCCTTCACAAAACCGTGCTGACTATTCCTAATCAATTTATTTCTCTCTAGATGCTTATAAATCCTATCCCTTATAATTCTTTCCAAGATTTTGCCCACAACAGAAGTCAGGCTCACCGGTCTATAATTTCCAGGATGGTCCCTACTCCCCTTTTTGAAAAGAGGGACAACATTTGCCATCCTCCAGTCTTCTGGCACTATACCTGTAGCTAACGACGACATGAAGATCAAAGCCAAAGGCTCTGCCATCTCCTCTCTAGCCTCCCAGAGAATCCTAGGGTAAATCCCATCTGGCCCAGGGGACTTATCAATTTTCATACCCTCAAGATTCGCTAACAACTCCTCCTTATGAACCTCAAAAGCATGGTGGTTCAGGGAGCCATTCAAGAGGGAGAAGAAAAGAAAAGGTAGTTGCAAATGGGGATAGTTCATCAGGGGAAATAGACACTTTTTCTCAGTGGCCAGGATTGAAAGTGCTGAAGTCTATGTTGTCTGCCTGATGCTCCGTTTCAGGACATGGAGCTGAGGGGAATAGATTCGGTGGGTTTGGTGCACATTTTTGAATTTATTGCAGATTAAATCTGAAATTGGAGTCACTACAATAGGCCTTGAATGGATTCAGTGGATTTCAAGAGTTAAAGAGGGCAACTATATCCCAGGAAAGAGTGAAACAGCCCAGAGAAACACTCTTAACATTGAACTGCATCATTGATAGATCACAGCCAGGTGAAAGAGGCAACATGGAACCTTGAGAGTTGTGTTTTAGATGGCAGCACCTTTGGTGGTTAACATAGCCTCTAATATTACAAATTAATTAATGTGATCAGTATTGTCCAGTCTTTGAATGGCAGCAACTCAGTGATAAATATATTCCACAATGTCAATCAACGTCATCATGTGACTGCTGTTTTGAAGAAATTCAAAGATGAGTGATTTTGCAATGTCAATACAACAGAGGGGATACCACAGGGTACATATGAAAGTCACTGGGAATGTATCACCATGAAGTTAACACAGAGATTACCTGCAAAGCAAAAGGACACATTACTCCACACTGAAGATGTATTAGGAATTTCAAATGGTGCAGAAAATATACTACCTGATCCGTAGAGCTATTGCTGTTCCTGGTAAATGTATCTTACCATTGTAGTTGTGAAAATCTATGTGTGATCTGCTAAATGTGATTATTCTGTGACTGAGCAACATGTCACTATTTTACAGACACATGATCAGTGATAGGATATATTGATCCCACTGAACTTATCGGCAGCATGGAGAAGTTGGAGCTGGACGATTTATCAATGATTTCATAACTCAGCACTTGGAAGGCAGTGGTAAAACCAGACAAAGTCAGCACAAATTTACAAAAGGGAAATCTTGTTTGAGAATCTAGTGGAATTCTTGGAGGATGTAACACATAGGGGAACCAATGTGGTTTATTCAGATTTTCACAAGGCTTTCGACAAGGTCTCACATAACAGGCTATCATGTAAAGTGAAAGCACGTGGGATTGCAAGCAATGTTTTGAAATGGATAGAAAGCCAGTTAGCAGATACAAAGCAAAGAGTTGGCAACAAACAGACTTTTTTTGATTAGCAGTCTGTCTAGTGTGGTTCTGCAGGAATGTGTGCACAGACCCCAAATGTTCACATTTTATATTATTCTGAAAATGAACAAAATGTATCATCTCCAGATTTGCATATGATAAAAGATGGGTGAGGGTGAGCTATGAGAAGCATGCAGACATGCTTCGTGGTGATTTGAACAGACTCAATGTGTAGGCATTTGTAAAGCAGTTGCGGTAAAATGTGGGTAAATGTGAGGTTATCCATTTTGGCAGCAATAATAGGAAGTCAGACTATTTGAATGGATGTAAACAGAGAGGTGGATACTCAGCAAGACCTTGGTGTCCGTACACATCAGTAACTGAAAGTAAGAGCCTATGTATAACAGATACTAAGGAAGACAAATGGTATGCTGGCCTTCATAGGGAGAAGACTTGAGTACAGGAGTAGAGACATGTAACTGCAATTGTAGAGGCATTGCTGAGGCCACACTTCGAGTATTGTGTAGAGTTTTGGTGTCCTTATCAGAGGAAGGATGTTCTTGCTATTCAGGCAGTATACCGAATGTTTACCAGGCTGATTCCTGAGATAGCAAGTCTGCGATATGAAGAGAGACCAAGTTGATTAGGGCTTTATTCATTGGAGTTTATTACATTGAAACGTAATATTAGAACAGGTTTAGATTCAGAGAGACAATGTTCCCGGTGCTCAGGACTAGGGTTCATATTTTAATGATAAGCATTAATATTTTAGAACAGAGATGCAGAGAAATTTCTTTACCTAGATATCCTTGAACTTCACCACACAAAAATTAGCTGAGGTCAAACCCTTTAGTGATTTCAGGACTAATAGAACATAGAACAATACAGCACAGAACAGGCCCTTCGGCCTTCGATGTTGTGCCGACCAAAATAAAAAGCAATGCCCCTCCAAACTAAACCATTCCCTTCTCTTCCATATACTTATCAATTAACCTCTTAAACGCCACCAAACTTGGCGCATCTACAACAGCTGCAGGCAGGGCATTCCACTCCCTAATCACTCTTTGAGTAAAGAACCTACCTCTGATATCCGTCCTATAACTCATACCCCTTAATTTAAAGCTGTGTCCCCTCGTGCTAGCCTCGTGCTAATGTGGTCATGGGATATGGGAGGAAGGGATGATCAGAATCTTGAACTTGATGATCAGCTGTGATCAAACTGAAAGTCGGAGCAGGTTCGAAGGGCCAAATGGCCTGCGCCTGATTTTCCTATATTACAATGCTTCTATGTTTGTGAAACATGGGCCTGAACTTGTGGAACTGTTTGGACATATTGATTGAGTGATTTTGGTGTAAGTATGAACCTGAGGTTCTGAACCAAATGAGGCTGTATACCTGATAATACTTTGAAGACAGTTCTGTGTAAAACGGGGAGGATTTGAAACCGGGAAGATTACTCCCCCACTCCACAAACAGCCTCAACCCCATTCGTCACCACTCCAATGTGCCCTCAAAATATTACCCCTAATCTTACACTGTAAACATATTCCTAAGGATCCTTACATTCATCTGTATCCCTCATTCCCTGTACCATAAGAGACCATAAGTCATAAGAAGCATTAGGCCACTCGACCAATTGAGTCTGCTATACCTTTCAATCATGGCTGATATTTTTTTCTCATCCCCATTGTCCTGCTTTTTCCCCATAACCCCTTATCCTCTCATTAATCAAGAGCCTATCTAACTCTGACTTAAAGACATTCAATGACCTAGCCTCTACTGCTTGTGCAGCAAAGAGCTCCACAGATTTACCACTCTACGGCTGAAAAAAATTCTCCTCGTCTCTGTTTTTAAGGATCACCCCTTTAGTCTGAGCTCCTTGTCCACTCTCCTAACCTATCCAAGTCCTTCTGCAGCCACCAACCCACTCTCCTACTTCCTCAATAATCTCTGTCCCTCTATATATCTTTTTATCATCTGCAGACTTAGCAACAGTGCCTTCATTTCATTGTTCCAAATGGTTAATGTCTATTGTGAAAATTCTTGGTGCCAGCGCCTACCCCTGAACCACACCACTGGTCACTGGTTGCCATCCTGAAAGAAGAACCCTTCATCCTCACTCTCTGTCTTCTGCCAGTCAGCCAACTCTCTGTCCATGCCCAGATTTTACCCTTAACACCATTGGGACTTAATTTAGTTGTATACTCTGGTTCTAGTTTTTCCTATTTGTGGAAACATCCTTTCCTTGTTCACTCTATCCAGGCCTCGCAGTATCCTGTAAGTTTCAATAAGATCCTCTCTTAGCTTTCCAAACTTCAACAAGTATAAACCCAGAGTCCTCAACTGTTCCTCATACTACAAGCTCTTCATTCCAAGGATTATTGTTGTAAATCTTCTCTGGATTCTTTCAAAGCCAGCACATTTTTCCTTAGATACAAGGCCCGAAACTATTCACAATCCTCGAAATGCCGTCTGACCAGAACCTTACACAAGCTCAGAAGAATATCCCTGCTCTTGTATTCTAGCCCTCTCGGCATGAATGCCAGCATTCCAATTGCCCTCCTAACTGCTGAATGAATCTGCACATTAAACTTTAGAGAATCTGAAATAAAGGCTCCCAAATTCCTTTGTGCTTCTGTTTTCCTATTTCCCCATTTAGAAATTAGTCTCTGCCTCTATTCCTGCTTCCAAAGTGCATAAGCCCACACTTTTTCTCACTGTATTCCATCGGCTGCCTCTTTGCCCACTCCTAACCTGTCCAAGTCCCTCTGCAGCCCTTCTCCCACACCACCCCCCCCCGCTTCCTCCATATTACCTGTCCATCTCGACCATCCTTACCTCAAAGCCCACCCCTTCTGATCTCAGCAACCACTCCTGTCTAAACACTCCCCGCACTCCTTAATACTCCCCCTCACACATCAACACAGCCCTCTCATGAACATTCCTGTCTCACCACAATATTCTCCCCCCTCACGTCAGCCGTCTCTTTTCATTTCAGCACTCTGCCTCACCTCAGCTCCCACCATCTCATCTTAACATTCTCCTTCTCACCTCAATAAAGTTCCCCCTCATACCTCTACGTGCTTTCACCTCTGTCTCTCTCTTTCTGACACACACACACCTCTCAAATTTCCCCCATCTGGTCACCGGTCCACTGTCAAATCCACACTCTCTCTCAAAGCTCAACAATCTCTGTCTCGCCTCAACACTCCAACACTGTCTATCTTTGATTCACTCTCCTTCTCCACGCCTCAATACTCTTGCCTCTCATCGCAACTGATTCCTCACATTTCAATACTGACCCATTACTCAACATTCTCCACCCTCAGCCCATCATTCATACTCCATTCAAGATAACCATCTCCTCACATCAACATTCCCTCTCTAACCTCAATACACTCCCTGGCCTCAACAACCCGTTCCAGCACACTCACTTTAACCTGCATGCTCTCCTTCTCACCTCAACATTCAACTCGCGTCCACATTCAACACACTCCCCGCAAACCCATCCACAATCCCCCAAACGCACTCAATCCTCCATCACACCACCCCCCCCCAACCCCCACCTCTAGTCTCCCTCCCGCACCTGCGTCCTCCTCGCAACCATACTCCCCCTCTGGCACCCCACTCCACCCTCCACACTCCCCCTCTCACTGAGATACCCCCCCTCCTACACGCTCCCCTCACTCACACCTGCACTCCCACCTCCCATATCCATATTCTCCCCTCGCACCCATATACCCACCTCCTGCACCCACACTCTCCCCCCTCTGCCCTCTTTCACACCTGATCACTCCCTGTCTGACTTCTGAGTTCCCCACTCAGACTTCACATTTCTCCTCCCCCTGCCCCTCCACTTCTACTGACTCCTCTCAACTCAACACATTCAGTTTGTAACACAGAGAGCAGCGCATATCTGGAATACACTTTCTGAATTTGAGGTGCTCTCCACTTCCATCAGGGACTTCAAGAGAAACTTGATTGCGAAAATGATAGGAAATATTTACAGAGTTGCGGAGTGAGAGATACATCAAATCTGCCCTTGACTTATCCACTGGACCAACAGTCTCCTGTGGCATAAGGATATACTTAATATATTTCTCTGTGGGCACCATAAAATAGAAGTTATTCCAGATCTGTACATGTACTTTGCCAGAACTGGCAGCGTGCGACTGCAACAGTGCAGGAGGAGTTTTACTTTGTATCTAACTCCGAACTGTATCTGTTCTGAAAGTATTTGATGAGGACAGTGTAGAGGAAGCTTTACTCTATATCTAACCCTGTGTTCTAAGTTTTGGGAGCGCAATGAGATCTAATATTGTCTTTACATAGTAAAGGTTGATGGAGGAGTGTACTCTGTATAATTGGTCCTGTACCTGCCCCAGGAGAGATGTATAAGGACAGTGCAGCATTGCTTTTATTCTGTTGGCAATCCACTCTCCACACACACAACCCTACACCTCACACACACAAGCCCCACACAAGCCCTCGACACACACAAGCCCTCACCCCCACCACCTGTTTTCCACTGGGTGATTTCCACCTGGGAAATTTGGAGTTTTATGCTGTATTTCCTTTACGCTACACTGTATATTCTAAAATAACCTGATTCTTATTGCAGCCAGGTATTTAGGAACAGCAGGGAGTGCATTTTCCTTTCACTACCTGCACAGTTACATTACTGAATTGCACTTATTGTCAATACACATCCAGGTTCATGGCTCACATTATCTCTACTGCTTTTACCTTCCAGCTCTATCACTGACTTCAATCTTATTACCAACTGACAAACAAGTGCATCACTGATCTCACTCTTATTGTTGCTACTGATTCCCTGAGACACCAATATTACAAAACGAATAAAGACAACACAGCAACAGCATTACGGAAACTGTCTCAATTACCTTCAGCTCCTTCCATCATTCTGATCCTAGGCTGATATGAACAACATAAAGTTTGATTGCAGACTGTAAGTTTGTTCCTCCACAAATACACCTGTTTTAAATAATTATTGAAATGGGCATCCATTTCAGGTCAAGCAGAGTTCACAGCATGGGAGCATGATACTAAATAGCAGAATTATCTGTATTAATACCTGACTTCTCAGAGTTGAATTAAAATAAATCTGTTGGCTGCATGCGAAACATGTAGACAATGACAGGTATTAAAAAATTACTGCAGGTGTTCAGTGGCTGGAACTAATATTACTCAATTTGAGATCTCTATAAATGTGCCTTTCCTGTTCTATACAGTCAGTAGAAGAAACTGATTTTGAAATGTTTTTCAATTAGATAGGTTCAAGATTTTTATATGCATTTTCACAAATTCCCTAAATAAATTCGCAGCTGAATTTAACAAGGCAATCCCCACCAAATGAATGATGACATTCACTCTGCATGAGATGTCAGCACCTCCGGGAATGGCATCTCGCTTCGTTAACGTTGACACACAAACTCACTGTTACTGGGAGATATGTTCTTGTGTTGGGTACGGTAAACTCATTGTCAAAATATTGCAAACAATCACAATATGGAATGGGCTCTCACTTCCACACAGAAATAATTGTTCCACACTTGGGATTGATTGCAATCAATGATTTACTTTACTAGTCCAAACTATATTTAGCAAAAACCCTGAAGGAGATTTCACAAACTAGTACAATGAATTTTAGCAGAAGTCCAGTATTCTGAAAGCATGACTGGAAAATATCAATATCAGTTGTTCTGCCCTGGAATTACTTTACATACAATGATGGAAACGTGTTTTATATAGAAAATACACGACCCTTTTATCAAATTGTTTGAATTGGCATGCAGTGACATCATATATTTTAATCAGTGCTGCCCCATTCCCTGAAATGTTCAATGGGAGCACAATTTATATATGAATGCAATGGCAAATTCAGAAACATGGATAAGAATGGAGTTCAAAAAGTCAACTTGCAGTAAACTATTTAATGGAACACTGCCAAGTGAGCTTTGCTGTATACCGAACCCCATGTGTAATTATTCTCAGGGTGTTTCAGAGAGCAGTATCGAGACTTTCGGGATTTTTTTTCTCTCTGACAATATGCAGGGACTTCAGGACTATACGTATCACTGTGTACATCTGCGTTCGAGTTCCTGATGGGACAGTGTAGAGAGATGTTGTGTGTACTTCACCCTGTTCTGCTCTTGCACAGGTCTTTGGATAGTGTATGCGGACATTTTTTTTGTGCATCCAACCCTGCTATACCTTCACTGGAGTTCTTGGTGAAACAGTGTGGAGGGTGTTTTCTGGAAATCTCAGCCTGAGCTGCATCTAAACTCAAACTGGTTGATGGGAGGGTCTAGAGGGAATTTTACCGTGTGCAGTCTTACGTGTTTTCAGGTCTGAAAGTGGATACGGGACCATGATTAATTCTCTGAATTGAATATGCACGTTACCAGCCATGAGATTGGCGACCTGTACAGTTTAGAGGAGTTGTGGATATGAGGGCAATACCCTGAGACTGTAATATGTAGATTACATTGGTATGTTTAATAGATGGTGCAAATGAAATTTGCTCAATACTAAGCTACGTATTTGCTGCCACTCTCACTATGGTTGGCATCCCAAAGAGGCAGATTCACTTTGCATGTATTCACTATGGCCAATATTTGGGAGTGTCTGATGGGTGAGCATAGATATAATTCCATGTCCTTCCCCTTAACACAACACTCCCCTCACCTCAACACATCCCTTCCCATCCCAGTAACAGAGCTTCACCTCAAAACGGCCCCCTCAACACAACACACTACCTCTCTCAAACAATACTACCCCCTCAGCTCAGCAATTAACTCCCTCACCGCAAAACACCCCCTCACTTTAACACTCTCCCCATATCAACACTCCCCTCCCACCTCAACACCCCAATCTCATTGCAACACGTCTCCTTTCAGCTGCACATTCCTCCTCTCAGTCAGAGGATTCTGATTTAAAGTGCATGGAGGTAGAAGCAACATGAAGAAACCTTTATAAAGTAGTGGTAACTGGAATCTGGAATGTGTTGTCAGATTGTGAGGTGGAAGCAAATTCCATCAGGGACTTCAACAGGAATTTGGAATGGACGTTGAAGGGACGATACTTACTACATTACAGAATGAGAGAAACATAGAACATAGAACATTACAGCACAGAACAGGCCCTTCGGCCTTCGATGTTGCGCCGACCAACATAAAAAGCAATGCCCCTCCAAACTAAACCATTCTCTTCTCTTCCATATACTTATCAACTAACCTCTTAAACGCCACCAAACTTGGCGCATCTACAACTGCTGCAGGCAGGGCATTCCACTCCCGAACCACCTTTGGGTAAAGAACCTACCTCTGATATCCGTCCTATAACTATCACCCCTTAATTTAAAGCTGTGTCCCCTCGTACTAGCTTTTTCCATCCTAGGAAAAAGGCTATCACTGTCCACCCTATCTAAACCTCTAATCATCTTATATGTTTCGATAAGGTCCCCTCTTAGCCGCCTCCTTTCTAACGAAAACAACCTCAAATCCCTCAGCCTCTCTTCATAAGACCTGCCCTCCATACCAGGCAACATCCTGGTAAACCTCCTCTGTACCCTCTCCAATGCCTCCACATCTTTCTTATAATGCGGGGACCAGAACTGCACACAATACTCCAAGTGCGGCCGCACTAGAGTTTTGTACAGTTGCAACATGACGTTGCGGCTCCGAAATTCAATCCCCCTACCAAAAAAAGCCAAGACTCCATATGCCTTCTTAACAATCTTCTCGACTTGACTGCCTACTTTCAGGGATCTATGCACATACACACCAAGATCCCTCTGTTCATCTAGACTGCTAAGAATCCTACCATTTGCCCTATACACATTTATTATTTCTGCCATAGTGCATTACCTCACACTTTTCCACATTAAACTCCATTTGCCACCTCTCGGCCCAGCTCTGCAACTTGTCCAAGTCCCTCTGCAAACTATAACACCCCTCTTCACTATCTACCACTCCACCAACTTTAGTGTCATCTGAAAATTTACTAATCCTAAAAAATGTCAAATCAGCCATTATCTAATAGACTGGAGGAGCAGAAAAATCACCTAATACTTCTCCAGTTCTATATGGGTGCTATAGAATAAATTTTATTCTCCATCTGTCCATGTACTGTAGCTTTCCTGGGAATTTCTGATGGAGACAGAGAGAACTGAACTACAAGCTGTACCTGTCATGGGAGAGTTTGATATGGACAATATTGAGCGAAATTTATTCCACATCTAACCACATACTGTCCCTATTCTGGGAGTGCTTGACGAGGACAATGTAGAAAATTGTTTATTCTGTATCTTCCCCATGCTGTTCTGGGTGTGTTTGACAGGATCCTGAGAGGGAAATTTAATCTGTGTCTATTACTGTGCTGTACACGTCCCGGGAATGTTTGAAGTGGACATCAGAGAGGGATATTTACTCTGCATCTAACCCCGACCTGTACGTTGTACCTCTTCTCTAAAGTCTCCATTCGCACCTCAATTTAGCTTGACCAATCCAAATAATTCTTTAGACTGTGGTAGGTAACAGGAATACACATAGGAAACTTATAGTGGAGAACATGCAAACTCCACACAGAAGGTGACCCGAAACTGGAATCAAACTCGGGTCTTTGATGCCAATGAGGTAGCAGTGCCAGTGTGTTATTGTGCTACCTCTCAACTGAACACAACCCCACTCACTACAAAATTCCCCTCTCACCATCACACTCCCACTTTCACCTTAACACTCTTCCCCTGGCACATGTAAACACTATGCATCTCACCCTCTGCTTTATCTGCATTGGAGATTTGTGTTGGGACAGTGTCCAGGGAGAAATTTTGTATATCTAGGCCTGTGTTGCATCTACAATTAGGGTATTTGATGGGAGATTGTAGTGGCAGCTTATCCTTGTGAATGTTTGATGGGTGCAAGCTTGCAGGATATCGAGCCTGAGGGTTGCCTGAGAAAGTTGAGCTTTCACTTTAGTATCCATGGGACAGCCAGGTCAGGATGTGGAGATAGCAGCATTGGATTGGGGCAAAACAGAAAAAAATCCCACAACACCAGTTCAAAGTCCAAACAGATCTTTTTTGTGGCAAAACCCACAAGCTTTCAGGACTGTGTGTCCCTTCGTCAGGTGGCTGGGAACTCGCAGCCACCTGACGAAGGGACAGGCAGTCTCGAAAGCTTGTGGCTGTTGCTACAAATAAACTTATTTGGACTTTAAACTGGTGTTGTGGGATTTCTTTCTATTTTACAGCCAGGTCATACAGTTAAGATGGGATATGGATGAGGATTGACCTGACACTGGACCTCTATAACTAACACTGGAGCGTTTGATGGGGTGTTGCAGATGATGTTTGCTCTGTGTTTAAAGGCTATCAACGTGCGCCCTCCCCCACCCCTACACTGGGTGGCAGCGTGAAGAGACAGACTGACTTCACACCTAATCCTGGCAACAAATATTCTGGGACTGTTTGTTGGATCAGTGTAAATTGATGTAACACCAAGTTGTTTCCCTCTCATCTGAAAGCTCCTTCTTCCCTCCAGTACCCTCCTTCTCACCTCATCACACCACCTCACCTCATCACGCAGAGAGACTTGGAAAAGTTGCAGAGCTGGGTCAAGAGGTAGCAAATGGAGTTTAATGTGGAAAAGTGAGGTAATTCACTTTGGCAGGATTAACAAATGTGTAGCGTATAGGGCTAATGGTAGGACTCTTAATAGTGTTGAAGAACAGAGGGATCTTGGTATATATGTGCATAGATCCCTGAAAGTTGGCAATCAAGTCGATAAGGCTGTTAAGAAGGCATACGGAGTCTTAGCTTTTATTGGAAGGGGGATTGAATTTCGGAGCCGCAACGTCATGTTGCAACTGTTCAAAACTCTAGTGCGGCTGCACTTGGAGTATTGTGTACAGTTCTGGTCCCCACATTATAAGAAAGTTGTGGAGGCATTGGACAGAGTACAGGGGAGGTTTACTAGGATGTTGCCTGGTATGGAGGGCAGGTCTTATGAAGAGAGGCTGAGGGATTTGAGGTTGTTTTCGTTCGAAAGAAGGCAGCTAAGAGGAGACCTTATTGAAACATATAAGATGATTAGAGGTTTAGATAGGCTATCACTGTCCAGCCTTTTTCCTAGGATGAGAAAGCTACCACGAGGGGACATAGCTTTAAATTAAGGGGTGGTAATTCTAGGACGGATGTCAGAGGTAGGTTCTTTACCCAGAAGGTGGTAATGGTATGGAATGCCCTGCCTGCTGCAGTTGTCGATGTGCCAAGTTTGGTGGCATTTAAGAAGTTAGTAGATAAGTTTATGGATGAAAAGGGAATGGTTTAGTTTAGAGGGTCATTGCTTTTTCTTAATTGGTCGGCGCAACATCAAAGGCCGAAGGGCCTGTTCTGCACTGTAATGTTCTATGTACCTCTCAAAAAACACTGTGCATCTCACCCTCTGCTATACCTGCACTGGAGATTCGAGTTTCGACAGTGTAGAGGGAGATATTTTGTGTATCTAGGCCTGTGCTCCATTGACAATTAGGAAACTTGATGAGCATATCCTTGTAAATGTTTGATGAGTGCAAGCTTGCAGGATATTGAGCCTGAAGTTTGCCTGACTAAGCTGAACCTTCATTTTAGCAACCATGAGACAACCTGATCATACAGTTGAGCTGGGGTAGTGTGACACTGGACCTCTGTAGCTAACATTGGAATGTTTAATTGAATGTTGCAGATGATGTTTGCTCTGTGTTTAAGAGCTTTTATTCATAAACGCAGGATTCAGACCCACTTCACTCCTAATCCACGTAGCAAATATTTTGTAATATTTGTTGGATCACTGTGTATTCTTGTTCCCTTCTCATCTGAAAGCTCACCTCTCACATCAACACACTTCCTCTCAACTCAGCACACCATCTCTTGCCTCAACTCCTACCGGCCACAGCAACATCCCTCATTTCAGCACTGACACTCTCACCTCAAAATTCATAGTCACAGTCCAGCTGCCCATTCTCTGGGTAATAGAACAAAGAAAATTAAAGCATAGGAACAGGCCCTTCAGCTCTCAAAGGCTGCACTGACCATGCTGGCCGACTGAACTAAAACTTCTATACCTTCCAGGGACCACATCCCTCCAATCCCAACCTATGCATGCATTTGTCAAGACTGCCCTTAAAAGTCACTATTGTATTTTCTTCCACTATGTCCTCCCAACAGTGTGTTACAAACACCTACCACATTTTGTGCAAAAAAAATGGTCTTGTACACTTTCTTTAATTTATGCCCCCCATAATTGACTTTTCCACCCTGTGAAAAAGCATCTGACTATCCACTCTGTCTCCGCTCCTACTTGTGGTTCCAGTGAGAACAAACCAAGTTTTTCCACCCTATCATTCACCCTAATGCTCTCCATACCAGGCAATATCCTAGTAAATCTTTACTGTACCCTCTCCAAAGCCTCCACATCCTTCTTCTGGTGCAGCCTGACGAAGGCCCTTTTAAGCTGCAACATGACTTGCCAACTTTTAAACTCATTGCCCAGGCCGACGAAAGCAAGCATGTCACATGCCTTCTTGACTACCTCCTCCACTTAGAACATAGAACATAGAATATTACAACACAGAACAGGACCTTTGGCTTTCGATGTTGCGCCGACCAATATAAAAAGCAATGCCCCTCCAAACTAAACCATTCCCTTCTCTTCCATGTATTATCAGCTAACCTCTTAAACGCCACCAAACTTGGCGCATCTACAACTGCCGCAGGCAGGGCATTCCACTCCCGAACCACCCTTTGGGTAAAGAACCTACCTCTGATATCCGTCCTACAACTATCACCCCTTAATTTAAAGCTGTGTCCCCTCATGCTAGCTTTCTCCATCCAAGGAAAAAGGCTATCACTGCCCCCCCTATCTAAACCTCTAATCATCTTGTATCTTTCGATTAGGTCCCCTCTTAGCCGCCTCCTTTCTAACGAAAACAACCTCAAATCCCTCACCCTCTCTTCATAAGACCTGCCCTCCATACCAGGCAACATCCTGGTAAACCTCCTCTGTACCCTCTCCAATGCCTCCACATCTTTCTTATAATGTGGGGACCAGAACTGCACACAATACTCCAAGTGCGGCCGCACTAGAGTTTTGTACAGTTACAACATGACGTTGCGGCTCTGAAATTCAATCCCCCTACCAATAAAAGCTAAGACTCCATATGCCTTCTTAACAACCTTATCGACTTGACTGCCTACTTTTAGGGATCTATGCACAAATACACCAAGATCCCTCTGTTCATCAACACTATTAAGAATCCTACCATTAGCCCTATACTCTACACATTTATTATTCCTGCCATAGTGCATTACCTCAAACTTTTCCACATTAAACTCCATTTGCCACCTCTCGGCCCAGCTCTGCAACTTGTCCAAGTCTCAAGTCTCTTGTGTTACCATTTTCAGTGGTCTATGCACTTGTAAAAGTATATTCCTCTGCTTATCAATACTGTATATTTCCAATCTGTACTGGGACTTCTAAAATGCATTACTTCATATTTGTACAGGTAAAACTCCATCTGCATCACTCTACCCATGCCTTAAATTAATCCACTGAAGAAAGATCATCCTCTGCAATCCCTCAGCCCGACCACTTCCTCCACCACGTCCCCACCCTCTCGCCCCCCCTTCAACTTTGTTCTTGCAACCCCTTGCCCCTCCCCTGCAATCCCTCTGCATTCCCCATAAACCTCCACACTTCAACCACTCTCCTGCCACTCCCCTCACCCCATCCCCTGCAACTACTCGTCCCAACACCTAACCCACTTCTCCACAATCCCTCCACCCACTATTCCTAACCACCCCCCCCCAACAACTACTCACTCCTCCCAACCCCTCACCTCTTGCCCCCACAACCCCTCTCCCTCTGGCCCCCTCACTCGCACAACACCTCACCCCCTCAATTGATACGAATCAGTGTTTTGCTCTTGGACTATTGCCTACTGTACCTTATCTATTGATATGTTTGTCCAGAAGCTTCTTCAATAAGAGAATTCCTGCCTCCAGCAGTCACTTCAGGCAGAGTTTTCCCGATTTCCAACAGAGTCTGCTGAACATTCTGTCCTCACATCCCCTGCGAAACCCTCCTCGCCTTTAATCTCTGATCTTTAAAACCCAGATAGAGATGGCAATGGGCATGCGCTCTGCTCACATTGCCCCTCACAAAAATGGCGCTGGCGCAGGCGCAGCCCCGATAGAAACACAACTGCGGTGAACTCGGGGCAGAAACCGGGAACAATACGTGGCTCCACTGGGTACATATGGGGAACCGGGGAATTCATTCTCTGCGTTTCCGTTTTACAGAACCTGGTTATGAATCTCCTCCGCCCAACCGCCGGATCTATCTCTTCCTCGGAACCGCCATTTCCACTCACGGACCGACTGGACATCAGCGCACAGTCACCCACTCGCCATTACTTAAGCTGCGCATGCTCCACTCCCAGTCCTGCCCTTCATTCGCTCCGATTAGTCGGAGGACCAGCAGCTCCCGCTCAGTCCTCCAGCCCAGCAGCCTTCTCCTATTGGTCCGGAACGGCCGTCAATCAGCTGGGCATTGTGACAGTTACAGATGGTGGGCGGGGCCACAGCCTCAGGCTGACTCGCTGATTATTGGCAGCATTTAGTGTTCTGGAATCAGAGCCGGAGCTGGACGGTCAGTTCACCCTGTGTCCGGGGCTGGAGCTGGACGGTCAGTTCACCCTGTGTCCGGGGCTGGAGCTGGACGGTCAGTTCACCCTGTGTCCGGGGCTGGAGCTGGATGGTCAGTTCACCCTGTGTCCGGGGCTGGAGCCGGATGGTCAGTTCACCCTGTGTCCGGGGCTGGAGCCGGATGGTCAGTTCACCCTGTGTCCGGGGCTGGAGCCGGATGGTCAGTTCACCCTGTGTCCGGGGCTGGAGCCGGATGGTCAGTTCACCCTGTGTCCGGGGCTGGAGCCGGATGGTCAGTTCCCCCTGTGTCCGGGGCTGGAGCTGGATGGTCAGTTCACCCTGTGTCCGGGGCTGGAGCTGGATGGTCAGTTCACCCTGTGTCCGGGGCTGGAGCTGGATGCTCAGTTCCCCGTGTCCGGGGCTGGAGCTGAATGCTCAGTTCCCCTGTGTACGGGGCTGGAGCTGAATGCTCAGTTCCCCTGTGTACGGGGCTGGGGAATTCACACTCATTTCCCCACGACATTCATTATCACTGCAACTTTACAGGAGAAAGTCCCTGCTTCAATCTCCACTGCAAACCTTGTGTTCAAACATGATACAAAATGGAAAGCAGCAAATAACATTTATCACAGAAAAAATATTAGATAATGAATGTCATCAGTCAAAAGTGTTTAAATATCGATTAAATAGTGAAGGCTTATAAATTGCAGGAGAACAGATTTAGAAGATTCTGCTTAACATTGTTTATTAAATAAGTTTCAAGACTCCATTCTCAACAACTTTAAAACTTTATTCAGCAATACAAACTGAACAGGGAGGATGGTTACCAGACACTGCAGTGCTGTCAGTGATCAAGGCCATTCAGCCTTGCTGCTCCTCTACCTGTCCCTTTAAAGGTGGAGAACTGAGACATCCTGTCCCCAAACATATCCCATCCGGTTCACAATGATAATACAGTGAAGTCTCACAACACTCGGTTAAAATCCAATAGATACATTTGGTAGCACAAACCTCTAGCTTTCAGTGCGTTGCCCCTTCATCAGGTGAGTAGAAGTTCTGTTCACAAACAGGGCATACAAAAATACAAGCTCAGTTTACAAAATATTGTTTGAAATGTGAATCTTTGCAGGTAGTCAAGTTTTAAAGGTACTAACAATGAGAGTGGAGAGAGTGTAAAACACTGGTTAAAGAGATGTGTCAATGATTGTTCACCATGAGCCCAAATATAGAAAATGTCATCGATGTATCTCCAAACACATCACACCCTTTTCACACTGAGAATCCCAGGCTGGGGAACTGGAACATCCTACCCCCAATACAAACCCGTTGGAGTTTAACCTGGTGTTTTGAGACTTGTTACTGTGTTTACCCAAGTCCAATACTGGCATCTCCACATTATGACTATTATTGACACTGAGAATTCTAGGGTTAGGAACTGAGATATCCTGCACCCAAACACATCCCACCCTGTTCATACTGATAATCCCAGGGTGGAGAAGTGGGACTCCCTAGCCCCAAACACATCCACTGTTCACAATGATAATCTTGAGTGCAGAACTGGGACATCCTGTCTCCAAACACATCCAACCCCATTCACTCTCAGAATCCTAAAATGAGACCAGGGACATTCAGTCTCCAAACACATCCCAAGCTGTCCACACTTAGAATCCCAGGGTGGGGACCTGGGCCATCCCGCCCAAAACACATCCCACACTGTTCACACTCAGAGTCACAGAATGAGAACAGGGACTTTCCATCTGCAAACACATGCCACCCTGTTCAAATTGAGAAGGCCAAGTTGGGAAATGGGACATCCTGCCCTCAAACAATTCCCACCCTGTTAACACAGAGAATCCCAGGGTGGGGAAGTGGGACCTCCTGTCTCCAAACACATCCCAGCCTTTTCACACTGAGAAACCCAAGTTGGAGAACTGGGATATCTTTGGCTGTAAACAGATCCCACCCTGTTCACACTGAGAATACAGTAAGAAGTCTGACAACACCAGATTCAAGTCCAACCGATTTATTTGATAGATTTACTGTCAAATAACTCGGTTGGACTTCAACCTGGTGTTGTCAGACTTCTATCTGTGTTTACCCCAATCCAACGCTGGCATCTCCATCACACTGAGAATCCCAGAATGAGAACAGTTACATCCTGTCTTAAGACACAACCCACACTGTTCACACTGAAAATTCGCACTGTGAACATAGAACATAGAACACAACAGCACAAACAGGCCCTTCGGCTCACGAGTTGCGCCGATCACATCTATATCTACCAATCCATAGACCTATCTATAACCCCCTATCCCATTCGTTTCCATATGCTCATCCAAAAGTCTTTTAAAAGACCCCAGCGAGTTCACCTCTACCGTGTCCGACGGCAGCCGATTCCATTCATTCACCACCCTCTGAGTGAAAAACTTACCCCTAACATGCCCCCTGTACTTGCTTCCCTGCACCTTAAATCTGTGTCCTCTCGTAGTGACCATTTCAGCTCGGGGAAATAGCCTCTGAGAGTCCACCCTATCTATTCCTCTCAACATTTTGTAAACCTCTATCAGGTCGCCTCTCAACCTACATCTCTCCAGTGAGAAGAGTCCCAGCTCCCTCAACCAATCTTCATAAGGCATGCCTCCCAATCCAGGTAGCATCCTTGTAAATTTCCCCTGCACTCTTTCAATAGCTTCTACATCCTCCCTATAGTGAGGCGATCAGAACTGCGCACAGTGCTCCAAGTGAGAAACTGTGGGGAAGTGGAACAGCCTGGCTCTAAACACCTACCACCCCATCCACACTAACAATCTCAAACTCGGTCATCCAGCCCCGATGCATCCCATTCTGTTCACATTTAGAATGATGTAAAGATGCCAGCGGTGTTTACCATGTTTAGAATCCCAGTGTGGGGAACTCGGATATCCTGTCCCTAAGTGCATCCCACCCTTTTTCACATTGAGTATGCTAATGTGAGGAAGTGGGACATTCAGATCGCTCTCCCCCTTATCCAGCCCCTCCTCGCTACCCACACACATCATTGTTTCCTTTATACAACTCCAACTATCCACACACACCACTGTCCCCTTGTCAGTGCCCCCCACTACCCATATATATCACTATCCCCTTTGTACACTCCCCATAACCCACACACAACATTGTCCCCCTCATCCACACCCCCATCTACCCAGACACATCACTGTCCCCTTTATCCACCCCCCCCCCCCTCACTACCGACACACATCACTGTCGAGATACATCTGACCCGCCTCCTCCTTCCCCCCAACCAGAACAATCCGGCCTTGCTTCTCCCCCCAAAACCAAAGAATGATCTGACCCACCTCCCTCCTCCTCCCACCCACCCACAGGCAGACACACACACAACTGATCTGAGTCAGAGAGGCGTTGGAAACTCTAAATGCACTCTTCAGCAGCTGGAGTGCCCAATTCCGATTTTGATTTAGCAGGCCCATTACTGCACTGTTCTGGATTCACAAATGCGTTAGTAAAGGGAGAAATGCTGATAAAGTTGGGCGGGCAGTTCAATAATTCAATTTAAATGCGAGCACGTGCGTTTAAACTGTTGTTGCACCTGTTTTGGGCGTGAATCGAATCGCCACCATTCCCGGATTTCTATCAAGTGGTCATCTGCACGGACGTGGAACACGTTAATGGCCTCACCTCCATCTTTACCATGTTTTTGCGCTGAAAATGGGCGCGACACAATGGTAAAATCGGGGCCAAATTCTCAACATTGTGCGCTCATCATAAAGCTGAGTTTTTTGATTTTGAGGCAGAATATTTGAGGCAGACCACCAGTCAGGGGTCAGCAGAAACAGATCTTAATGATCAAGGTTCAGTCCTCGATGTGATTAACAGGGAAATCCTTGTGAATTTTCTGGTGTGTCAGCAGGGTGGATGAATCACTGAGTCTCATCCCACACTCAGAGCAGGAGAAAAGCCACTCCACAATGTCAACTTGCTGGCATCTCAGAAGCTCAGATAACTGAATGTATCCCTTCCCACACTTCGAGCACGTGAATGGTCTCTCTATAGATTGAACAGTGGTGTATCATCAGGTTGGGTAACTGGCTTAATCTCTTCCCTCATTTGAAGCATTTGTTTGTCCTCTCTCCTGTGTGAACTCACTGTTTTGTCAGTAGATAGAATGACTGAGTGAATCCCTTCCTAGACTGGGAATAGGTGCATGGTCTTTCCCCTTTGTGAACCCACTGGTTTGTCAGTAGGTGGACTGACTAAGTAAATTCCTTCGCACGCTGGGTTTTGGTGTATGGCCTCTCCCAAGTGTGTACTTACTGGTTTGTCAATAGGTGGACTGACTGAGTGAATCCCTTCTCACACTGGCAGTATTGAGGGAGAATCTCTCCAGTGCTCACCGTCATTGACACAGTCAATGAATTTCCAGCACTGATAGACAATTGAATCCCTTCCAACAATCCTCATGTTTCCATGGTTTCAACCAGTTGAGGTTGTATTAATGTTCTGGATGGTGAGAGAATTGGCTGAATCCTCCTCCACACACACAATACAATATTCAATGATATTCAGTTACGAAAAAGTGACTGGCTCTGTCAGATCCTGATGTGATGTTGGATTTCAGTTTCCTGAGTGCAAATCCTCCCCTTCGGACATCTTGTGAATTTGTTTGGAAACACAAAAAAAAAGTTGTGAGATGTAACACACAAAAAACACAAAGGCAAGTGGTGAAATTGTGTTAAATGAATCTGGTAATTTGTGGGGCCAGCACTAAGGGCAAAAAAAGGGACATTAAAGCTACTGGATTGTTGTAAAAACCCAAATAGTTCACCGATGTCCTTCAGAGAAGGAAACCTGTGACTCGGTCTGAACCTTCATAAGACTGAGACTTCAATAAGAGAAGGGTGCAAGTGGGCAGATTAAGAGAGATGGAACGAGAAGGATTGACAGAGAGGAATTTTATGCATGCAAAATTGCATAGTGTTAATAAATAGTCCCTAAATTGGATCTCCCTTAATCTGGTGCAAATATAATTCTCTAAATTTGCACTCCTTTATTGTGGAGTCATTGAGATGTAGACAAAAGTCGTAGGTGGAATAAGGGTTGGGATGAGGCACTCACTGAGTATCAAAATGGGCAGCGCGGACTTGTAGGGCCCAAGGGTCTGTTTCCTGTGCCGTGTTATTCTTTCTTCTTTGTTCAAACCCTCAACCTCCCCCATCTAGAACGATCATGAACATCATCACTTCCAAGTTAGAATCCATCTTAACTGAACTGACCTGGATTAAGATAAAGTTCCTCCATTTAAACAGCGAGAAAC
Source organism: Sphyrna mokarran (assembly GCA_024679065.1). Taxonomy (NCBI): domain Eukaryota; kingdom Metazoa; phylum Chordata; class Chondrichthyes; order Carcharhiniformes; family Carcharhinidae; genus Sphyrna; species Sphyrna mokarran. The sequence goes on from JAGIQG010000037.1 coordinate 6,120,049, forward strand.
ATGAAGCTGTTGTCTTCAGTTTGCGCTCCAAACTCCACCAGCACCAGCTGCCTCCCTGGCCACTGTCTGAGGCTGAGTCAGAATATCCACAATAGTAGTGAAATTTCTTTTTCTAACTCTGACTTTGGAAGATGGAGAGACCAGATGACCTACTCCTGTCCCTAGTTCTTATGATCCGATGTTCTTCATACGTTTTTAGCAACTTTCTAGTAGTTTGAAGTATCAGAGAGGATTTAAATTACAACCAGATTTCTGCAGATCAGGAGATACATATGTGCTAGACCAGATGAGGATAGCAGTCTTTACTTGTTCTGAAATTGTATTAGTCAACCAGATCGTTTTTTATCAATCATATCAATACTTAATATTTCTCATCATTAGACTTTCAATTTCAGACTGATACTAATTTCAAATTCCACCACATGCCATGGGGGAGATTTGAACCTGTGTCTCCAGAACATTGTCCTGGGCCTTACCCTTTAGATGGCCTTCCCACCACACATGTGTGCCATCTCAAAGAATGGGTTTCTACTGGCGACAAGAATGAGATCTCACACCACAAATACAATTGATATTGCTAATGGAATTTGGTAAAATCTTCAAAACCGGACAAAGATCTTTTTTTTTAAAACTCTGAGTTTATGTCCGTCTGTGATTTCTGAACAAAGGGAAATATCTGGCAGGAACAGGGAAGAAGAGAAATTGTGATTCTGCACTGGGGAACCATGTGTAACGCAACTGTTTTACAAAGAACAACGAACAGTACAGCACAGGAAACAGGCTCTTCAGCCCTCCAATTGATCCAACTAGACCATTTGTTTGTATCCCTCCATTCCCAGGCTGCTCATGTGACTATCTAGGTAATTCTTAAATGATCCCAGCGTGTCTGCCTCCACCATCTTACTTGGCAGTGCATTCCAGGCCCCCACCACACTCTGTGTAAAAAACATCCCTCTGATATTGGAGTTATACCTCGCCCCTCTCACCTTGAACCCGTGACCCCTCGTGACCTTCACCTGCGACCTGGGAAGAAGCTTCCTCCATTCACCCTATCTATACCCTTCATAATTTTGTACTCTTTTATTAGGTCTCTCCTCATTCTCCATCTTTCCAGGGAGAACAGCCCCAGTCTACCCAATCTCTCCTTGTAGTTAAAACTGTCCATACCAGGCAAAATCCTGGTAAACCTCCTCTGCACTCTCTCTAAAGCCTCCACATCCTTCTGGCAGTGTGGTGACCAGAATGTGACGCAGTATTCCAAATGTGGCCTAATCAGCATTCTATACAGCTGCAACATCAGACTCCAGCTTTTATACTCTATACCCCATCCTATAAAGGCAAGCATACCATGTGCCTTCTTCACCACCTTCTCCACATGTACTGCCACCTTCAGGAATTTGTGGACTTGCACATCTATCTCTCTCTGTGTTTCTATACTTTTGATGGCCTGTCATTTATTGTATGGCTCCCTCTACATTAGTTCTTCCAAAATACATCACCCTGCATTTATCTGATCTCTCCCCTGTAAATCTTTCTTTTCTCTGTCCAACATTTGTGTATGAATACAAAGGCTCAATGCTAAATCCCTATTGTTGTGTTTTCATTGCATGTAAATTATCAAACATTCTGAGCTCTTCTTAACTCAAGAGGTTGGGAAATATGCTCTCACTTATACAGGAATAGTGAAATCAAGAACATCTGTCTATTCACAGAGAGATGGTGATAGGAACTAAGAAAAAAAATCAATGTGGTTTAAATGAACTCCCCTCCTGTTCCTAACAATTCCCAGTGACATCACTTAACATGACCCTACCCCAGCTTAAGTCACTTACTCTTTGGAACAACGTTGTGAATTGGTTACTTACTATTAGTTCATGTGCATAGTCTTTAAGCCTGATAATATGTTTGTGTAAAACCCATGATATACAGTGCGAGTTGAATGAATCTGCAGTGTACTAGAAATGCCCTGGACAACCAACAATAATTCTTTTTTTATCAATTCCAGACTTAATTAATTGAAAAAAAATCTTCCATCTGCTGTGATGGCCTTTGATGGGCTGGGCTTTATTTTAAGCTTCGGATAAAGTCCAGTGACATTGCAACTATGCATCATCTCCCCCAAAGTACAGACCTCCCCACTGAGGTACAGATCAACCGTGGTCTAAATGAATGGTAAAATATGCTTGAAGAGTTGTATGGCCTAATCCCGTTGCTGTGTATGTGTTAAACAGAGATCAGGAGAAATCCCATTGCTGTCTTTTATCAATGCTCACTTCATGGTCTCTGGGATGTGATCACATGGAAACCTTTTGTATTGTAGTACAGCAAGTCATTGTCTTGTATTGTAATACAGCAAGTCATGGATAGCTATAGATTAGCCAGGAGGGAGCTAAAGAGTGAGTTGAGGAGAGCTAAAAGGGGACACGAGAAGACTTTGACTGATAGGATCAAGGAGAATCCTAAAGCTTTCTTTAGATATGTTAATAATAGAAGATTGGTTAGGGCAAGATTAGGGCCAGTCACAGACAGCAGTGGGAAGTTGTGCGAGGAGCCTGAAGAGATTGGAGAGGCACTGAACAAATATTTCTCTTCGGTATTCACGCAGGGAGATGTAAATGTAGTTGTGGAGAACACTGGGATACAGGGTTGCAAACTGGAAAGTATTGAAGTAGATAAGGAGGATGTGCAAGATATTCTTGAGGGTTTGAAGTTAGATAAGTCCCCTGGGCCGGACGGGATTTACCCTAGGATTCTCTGGGAGGCGAGAGAGGCAATTGCAGAGGCTCTGGCTCTGATCTTCAGGTCGTCGTTGGTTACGGGTAAAGTTCCGGAAGACTGGAGGATAGCGAATGTGGTCCCATTGTTCAAGAAGGGGAAGAGAGACTTTTCAAGGAATTATAGGCCGGTGAGTCTTACTTCTGTAGTGGGCAAAGTTTTGGAGAGAATTATTAGGGATAGGATTTATAGTTATTTAGAGAGAAATGAATTGATTGGGGATAGTCAGCATGGTTTTGTGAAGGGTAGGTCTTGCCTTACTAACCTTATTGAGTTTTTTGAAAAAGTGACCAAAGAGCTGGATGGGAGTAAGGCAGTTGATATGGTATATATGGACTTTAGTAAGGCGTTCGATAAGGTGGCATATGGAAGGCTTCTGCAGAAAATGCAGACGTATGGAATTGAGGGTGATTTAGCTAATTGGATTAGGAATTGGCTAGCAGATAGAAGACAGAGGGTGGTGGTTGATGGAAGTTATTCATCGTGGAGTTCGATTACAAGTGGTGTACCTCAGGGATCTGTTTTGGGGCCCCTGCTGTTTGTAATTTTTATAAATGATCTGGATGAAGGTATTGAAGGATGGATTAGTAAATTTGCGGATGACACCAAAGTCGGAGGAGTGGTAGATAGTGAAGAGGGGTGTTATAGTTTACAGAGTGACTTGGACAAGTTGCAGCGCTGGGCCGAGAGGTGGCAAATGGAGTTTAATGTGGAAAAGTGTGAGGTAATGCACTTTGGCAGGAAGAATAAATGTGTATAGTATAGGGCTAATGGTAGGGCTCTTAATAGTGTTGAGGAACAGAAGGATCTTGGTGTATGTGTCAATAGATCCCTGAAAGTAGGCAGTCAAGTGGATAAAGTTGTTAAGAAGGCTTATGGAGTCTTAGCTTTTACTGGTAGGGGGATTGAATTTAGGAGCCGCAGCATCATGTTGCAGCTGTACAAAACTCTAGTGCGACCGCACTTGGAGTATTGTGTGCAGTTCTGGTCCCCACATTATAAGAAAGATGTGGAGGCATTGGAGAGGGTATAGAGGAGGTTTACCAGGATGTTGCCAGGTATGGAGGACAGGTCTTATGAAGAGAGGCTGAGGGATTTGTGGTTGTTTTCGTTAGAAAGAAGGTGGCTAAGTGGAGACCTTATCGAAACATTTAAGATGATTAGAGGTTTCGATAGGGTGGACAGTGAAAGCCTTTTTCCTAGAATGGAGAAAGCTAGCACGAGGGGACATAGCTTTAAATTAAGGGGTGGTAGTTATAGGACGGATATCATAGAACATAGAACATAGAACATTACAGTGCAGAACAGGCCCTTCGGCCTTCGATGTTGAGCCGACCATTATAAAAAAGCAATGACCCTCCAACCTAAACCATTCCCTTCTCTTCCATAAACTTATCAACTAACCTCTTAAACGCCACCAAACGTGGCACATCTACAACTGCCGCAGGCAGGGCATTCCGCTCCCTAACCACCCTCTGGGTAAAGAAGGTAGGTTCAGAGGTAGGTTCTTTACCCAGAGAGTGGTTAGGTTATGGAATGTCCCACCTGCGGCAGTTGTAGATGCGCCAAGTTTGGTGGCGTTTAAGAGGTTAGTAGATAAGTTTATGGACAAGAAGGGAATAGTTTAGTTTGGAGGGTCATTGCTTTTTTCATAATTGGTCGGCGCAACATCGAAGACCGAAGGGCCTGTTCTGCGCTGTAATGTTCTATGTTCTATGTTCTATTGTACTTCAAATGAAATCCACAGATATCTCAAACAAAACTTCATCAAGGTGTGACCCCTTGAACAGATGCATTAACCCATGACATCACAGTGCAAGTCTCCCCATCACAATGTGCAACACAGTGAAATCAGATATCACAATAGCTTTTAAACATTTCAGTTTGAGACTGGAAGCTGAATAATCAGTTGATGTGAAGGAAGTGGAGCTGTACTGACTGGCTGATCTCCCTCGGAGTCAATGTGGTTGGTTGGGAGATCTGAATAAGTTAAAGGAGCATGACCAATGCCAACATCAGGTAGATTCAATGGGACACTGAAAGGTTTGACTCACTATTGTTGTACTTTAATTTTCTAAATGCCCGACAAATTCGGTTAAAGTGCCTGCAGATGAAGTAGTTGTGTTTTATTTTCTCGAGTAATTTTTCAAGTTATTGCTCTAAAGTAGTCAGGTATACAAAGCTCTATATTCTGATAGTTATTCACCGCACTCTCTGTGCTTTATTTGGAAGCCCTGTCTATCTCACTTGCAATGTCATTTTAATGCTCATGTCATGTTCTGTATTGGATTTAGCTTCCTAACACCCTCTCCTATAGGATTGACTGCAAGTTTGGCAGAAATGTTCAATGTTTGTTAGATTCTTTCTAAAGTTCCAGGTAGATATCCGTCCCCTGCTCACTGAATCTACACAGGAGGTCAATGAGAATGATTCATCTTCCATAGTCTTTCTTTTTGTTAAACTTGTAAATCCTCGACTACAACAACACATATATTCCCACAAGATTTCCCTTCAGCTTCTTCCGACAGTACTGTTGGTTCTTCTGCCTCTGGTACCAAGCCAGAGCTAATGGATCATGATCAATGTTAGCTGGCACCATTGATTATCCTGAGTATTCTGCCCTACAGTACGCCAAACCCCCAAAACACAAACACTGTTTAAAAAAAAGTTTTTATTTTAGCTGAAATGAACATATGAATTAAGTGCAAAAGTGGGCCATTCGAGCCCTCGAGCTTATTCTGCCACCTTTAATTAAGATCATGTCTTATCTTAACGTGCCTCATCTCTGTGTGCCTTTGAGACCAATTTTCTCCATTATTCTGGAATATATCGACCTCTGCCTTCAAAACATTCATTGACCCTGTCCTCCAGCAACTTCTGGGGAAGAGAGTTCCAAACATTTCACAAATCCTTTGAGAGAAAAATAATCTCACTCTGATTGCTTCACGTCGTTAGTGTACGCTTGAACTGGACCATCTGATGGGCAACACGACAGCTCAGTGACTATCGCTGTGCTGTGCAGATACATGGATTTGGGCCTGTGTCTGTGGGAGTTTGCACATTCTCTCCGTGCTTGTGTGCGTTTTCTCCACGTGTTCTGGTTTCCTCCCACATCCCAAAGATGTGCTCTTAGGCTGATTGGCAGAACCAATTCTCCCTAAATTGTCTCATACTTGGTTTCAATGCATAGATCTACAAACATAGACAGAGATCATGGGTAGAAGTGGGAGCATCGGGGTGGCGGAGCAGGCTTGTTAGGCCAAAGGGCCTGTTTCCCGTGTTGTTTTGTTCTTTGTTCTTTGTTCTTTGATTGTGACCCAAGTGAAACCAAAGGGTATTTATCCATCAAGCCATGGCCCTTGATTGGTTAATATTCCATGATATTGCAAAGCAATTCTCCCTCTCACATTTATCATCCCTAAATCTAAACAGAAGCTGTTCATCAGCTATTGTTCTTCGCTTGGGCAGTAACTTATTGAACTAAAGAACATGTAAATTGCAGTCAAAATTCGAATTAGCTCCATGTAAACCTTTCCATTTGGCACCGATCAGTCCTCCAAGCCAATGATTAAACCACGGCCACAGTGGGTCTTGTTCAATGTCTCCGGCATCATTGATGATCTGGGAGCATTTGGCTCTACAAACTCAATAGGATGTTTAAACATTAGGTCCATCTTTCACTTGGGCAATGTGACAGTGAGAAGACTAATATCCTCATTAAGGCCATTCCCTCCCCTTATTTGCTGAACTTTTTTTGATATATTTTAGCTCCTTCTATCATGACGGCTCAAATGAAACCCAAGACCCACTTTGGGATGAAGCTCTTGAACTGGATGAGGGAAACCGTGATATCACAGTGAGATCATGCATTTCATTAGGTATGTAAACTGGATAAATTAGAGACAGGAGGCTTCATACCCATTTCCAGTGACAGAAATGGAGCCACACTGACCCTTACTCTCTGGTTGTTCCCTTTCGGAGTAAAAGCAGATGTGAGAAGGTCTGAACATCTTTGTTTTGCGAAGGGAGCTTGAACAATGGGACATTGGTAGCCAGTTGGAATTCACAAGGCTGGTCCTGTTTTTTTTTTACAGATAGTTGTGAATGTTTCTTTTGAGGCTACTGATTGATATTAGGTGTAGTATTGGGATAGAATGAATGCCTAAGTAAGGGCATAGTGAACACAGCAACATTCAGCTGCTCAAACTTTCCACCAACAATGAACACTCAGACGTGAAAAAAGAAGCATGGAGAGTTGAAGAAATTCTTCATACAGACACTTAGTGAGCTTGGCTTTAGAGACAGAGATCGAGAAACGGTTTGAAGAAGTTGGACGTTGTTCAACTGAACAACTGATGGATGATTCTGCTTTTCATATTGAGCTGACACCAATAAAATTACAAAAACATCTAGCAAACCAATAATTTTTGCGTGCAGAATCTTCAATATTAATGGCATGGATACCTTTTACTATTTGAAGTATATAGTAAATACTTCAAATACCTGTTGATATACTTGTTACTATCCAGTATTTTCTGTGTCTAATTTCTTCTTCTGCTACAGGTACATGCTTCATATCTGAATGCTTGTGAAAAATGAGGTTTTGACCAAACTGTCACAGCTTAAAATCATGAGAAATGAAGCATCAAAGGTAAGTAGACCAATTAGAAGAGCGATCGAATTCCAACCCAAATCCAATCATTACCTGTACAAAGCTAAGGAGGAATGGAGCACAGCTGACATTCTCCTCACGTCTTCATCCTTTGCACCCCAATCTTTTTTTTCTCACATTGGCAACTCTACATATTTTAATTTGTTTTTGATTAACGGTCAGCTTCCCACAGATCTCATCTAAATGCTGTGTTACTGGGAATGGTTGAGGGATGAAAACATTGCAATGTTTTAGTGTGACAGAGACTTCTGATAAACGTCATAAAAATAATAAAATGAGAAAGTTATTGAACAGCTGATGTAGTAGAATCTGTTACTCAATCTGAAAGGGATGGAAATAGAGAATTGTGAGAGTGAGAAGAATATTGACTGGAGAGAAAACAAAGTCAGTGTTAGTGCAGGGTGAGAGTGAGACATGGCACAATGATGTGGCTGAGTGAACACTTTGGCTTTACAGATAAGGATGTGAGGAAGTGACTGGAGAGATAGGAATGAAATAATGTGTAACGGGTGTTGTTTTGTGAAGTTGTGTGGGAAATGCTGGGAAAATGAGAGTTTGAGTTACGGCTCCTGAATGAATTATTTCACGCACTTTCCTGACCTCCTTCACCTTCTTAGAAAAAAAAAACGTTCCCCATGTTTGAGAGACCACAATGTTCCTGCTCACTTTCTCGACCATTTCCATTCAAACCTGATGCAGATGCAGTTCTCTGCTGTAAAATCCAGATCCTCTTGGGAAACATTTCCTTTCACAGGTTCAGTACTTCAATCAGAATCTGGGTGCTAATGCCATGGTTGTGTTAATTGCTGCCATTTTGGCCTCAGAGACACAATTGAATATCCCAACGAATTTTAAGAATGAGCACAACCCTCCTTTAATTTAAGAAATCGCTATCCAATTGTTAGCCTGCATAATGAAGCTTGGTACTGCAAGGTCAAGTATATTAATGGAGTGTTGTTGATGGGCAACCCTTGTACATCTGCATACTTCAGTTGTAGGTGAGGGATAGTGTACTATAATTCACCATTTCAACTTGAATAAACATTTTATTATTTTTACGACGTTCATCAAAAATCTCTGTCACACTATTCATTAGTTCCAGTCCGCATGGCTAATAGGGTAGAACAGTGGTCCAGCTGTTAGGGGCCGAGGTTTCGATTCCCTGCTTGGGTGACTGTTTGTGTGGAGTTTGCATGTTCTCCCCACTTCTGTGTAGCTTTCCTCCCGGTGCTCCAGTTTCCTCCCACTGTCCACAGTCCAAAAGTGAGTAGGTTCGGTGGATTGGCCATGCTAAATTGCCCCATAGTGTCAGTGGGATTAACAGGGTAAATATGTGGGGATATGGGATATGTCCAGGGTGGAGCTGTTGTCGGTGCCAACTCAATGACCTAAATGGCGTCCATCTGCTCTGTAGAGATTCTATGATTCCATGAGGTGAGTAATTCTTGCCCTGGGATCTGGATGAAGATACACTGTGATGACTTTATGAATTTGTGCTTAATTGCACGAAATGTGAAAGAACGTTTTTGAATGATCAATTACCATCATGATTATATACAAAATATAAGGCATTTGACAAAGTCCCTCATGGGAGGTTAGTTGAAAAGGTCGAGGCCAATGGGATACAAGGACAGGTAGCTAGATGGATAAGTAACTGGCTTAGTAATAGGAGACAGAAAGTAATAGTGGAAGGGTGTTTTTTCTAGCTGGAGGTCGGTCACTAGTGGTGGTACTGGGACTTATATTTATAATGTATATACATGACTTGGAAGAGGGAGTAAGTGGAGTGATCAGCAAGTTTGCAGACGATACAAAGATGGCTGGACTTGCGGATAGTGAAGAGCATTGTCAGGCGATGCAGCAGGACATAGATAGGCTAGTAGCTTGGGCAGATAGATGGCAGACGGAATTCAATCCTGATAAGTGTGAGGTGATGCATTTCATGAGAAAGAATGTAGTGGGGAGGTATATGATAAAGTGTAGACCTATTAAGAGTATAGAAACGCAGAGAGACCTGGGGGTGCAGTGCACAAGTCTCTGAAGGTGGCGGAGCAGGAGGAGAAGGTTGTGAAGAAAACATATAGTATGCTAGTTTTTATAGGAAAGGGCATAAAGTAAAAGAGCTGGCCTTTAATGTTGCTGCTGTATAAAAAATTGGTTAGACCTCATTTGGAATATTGCATCCAGTTCTTGTCGCCTTACTACTGGAAGGATGTGGAGATTCTGGAGAGAGTGCAGAGGAGGTTTACCAGGATGCTGCCTGGCATGGAAGGTCTGAGTTATGAGGAGAGGTTAGGCAAATTAGGGCTGTTTTCCTTAGAAAGACGTAGACTTAGAGGAGATCTAATAGAGGTGTACAAGATTATGAGCGGTATAGATAGAGTAAACAGGGTTAAGCTTTTGTCTAGGGTGGACTCAAATAGCACGAGGGGTCACAGTCTTAGGGTGAGGGGAGTAAGCTAAAATGCTAGGGGGAGTTTTTTTTTCACACAGAGGCTGGTGGGGTTATGGGATGCGCTGCCAAGTAAGGTGGTGGAGGCAGGCACTCTGGAGTTATTTAAGAAATACTTAGATGGGCACATGAACAGAATGGGAATGGAGGGATATAGAAAATTTGTTTAAAATAGGCATCATGAGCCTTGGGAGTTCCCTGGGAAGTGTGTAAATTGCCGATGATATTGATGTATTTGTTTTATCCCACAGGTACTTGGGTCTAACAAGGGGCATACACGCGATGGGTCGTGAGAGGGCTGCTCTTGGATTTTTCAAGAGTAGCCTCGTGTTTCACGTCGTTAGTGTATGCTTGACCTGGACCAGTTGATGGCCAACACGACAGCTCAGTGACTATCACTGTGCTGTGCAGATACATGGATTTGGGCCTGTGTCTGTGGGAGTTTGCGCATTCTCCCCGTGCTTGCGTGGGTTTTCTCCACGTGCTCCGGTTTCCTCCCACATCCCAAAGATGTGCTCTTAGGCTGATTGGCAGAACAAATTCTCTCTAAATTGTCTCAATTTTTTTTCTAATTCAGAGATCTATAAACATAGACAGAGATCATGGGTAGAAATGGGAGCATCGCGTTGGCGGCGTGGGCTCGTTGGGCTGAAAGGACTGTTTCCCGTGCTGTTTTGTTCTTTGTTCTTTTTTCTAAAATCTGTTTTTGTTTCTGACTATCAATATTGTGGTGATATGGCATTTGAGTTATCGGAATTTTGTCCTATTTTATTCACAGAATTAAAATTATTAAAACACTTTATGAAAACAAATGCCTGTGGGTGTTTGATGTGAAAGAGATTCTAAAGACAAACATGTCTCTCTTGTGATGAAATAGTTATTTATTAGGCAAACAGTTGCTTTGCCCACCACTGAAACAGTAACATAATGAAGATCAAAATAAAATATCTCATACTGACATCTCACAGTCAACTAAACTCAACTGTCCAACCTGCTTTGAGCTCAGCTCAAGACATGGAAATTCAAGTTGTTTGAACTCGATACACAACTTTTCTGGTGTGTCAGGTTGGGAGATTTGCATTTTTCAGGTTCCCCTGCCAGCTTTAGCCTGCATTCCCCAGCCAGAGAAAAATGGTGCTGATGGAAACCCATTGAAAGCCCGCTGATTAGCATGAGTTTACATATCTTAACATGCCATTATCGGAAGCCACATGACAATCTCCACCCAAGCCTGCATCTCCCATCTCTTTGGTGTGATATAATTTTAGTGTGAATGACAATAGGTATATAGAAATCTCATCCTGGTTTGAACTGGTGTGAGGAGGTAAGTGCTGCTAACAGAGTGCGGGGGAATGTTGCAGGCAGATCCTGGAAATGCACTTGCAGAGCTGGGCCGAGAAGTGGCAAATGGAGTTTAATGCCACTTGTGTGAAGGTGATTCACTTTGCTAAGAGTAACAGGAGTAAAGAATATAGGGCTAATGATAGGACTCTTAGTAGTGTAGATGACAGAGAGATTCGATGTACAGGTGCATAGAAACCTGAAAGTTGGTAATCAAGTTAATAAGGTTGTTAAGAAGGCGTATAGCGTGTTAGCTTTTATTGGTAGATGGATTGAATTTCGGAACCGAGATGTCATGTTGCAATTGTACAAAACTCTGGCGCGGCCGCAGTTGGAGTATTGTGTACAGTTTTGGTCGCCACATTATAAGAAAGATGTGGAGGCATTGGAAAGGGTGCAGAGGAGGTTTACTAGAATGTTGCCTGGTATGATGGATAGGTCTTATGAGGAAAGGCTAAGGGACTTGAAGTTATTTTCATTAGAGAGAAGAAAGCTAAGAGGTGACTTAATTGAGGCATATAAGATGATTAGAGGGTTAGATCGGATGAATAGTGAGAGCCTTTTTCCTCGGATGGAGATGGATAAACCCAGGAGACATAGCTTTAAATTAAGGGGTGGTAGTTATAGGATGGATGTTAGAGGTGGGTTCTTTACTCAGAGGATAGTAAGGGAGTGGAATGCCCTGCCTGCAGCAGTTGTGGACTTGTCAACTTTAAGGGCGTTCAAATGGGCAGTGGATCGGCATATGGATAGCATTGGAATAGTTTAGGTTAGAGGGACATAAAATGGGTTCCATTGGTTGGCGCAACATCGAGGACCGAAGGGCCTGTAAGGTGCTGTAATGTTCTATGTTCTATATTCTATGCCTGGTAGCCTTCCTCCTGTTGGTTTCAGGTTCTGGCCCATGGACAAGTGACGTCTGGGATGGGTAGGGGGAAAGGCGGGGGGAGAGGGGGAGCTTCTATTTCCTCACAGCTTTCTGGGTGAGTTTCTATCAGGGAGCCCTACTACTTGCTCCCCTTCCCCCATCCGTCCTGGGCAGTACACTCAAGCACTGCCTGAAGCAACCTCACGCTCACCCTCCCCCTCCAGGGGCATTGCTGTAGTTCAGTGTGGGAGGCCCCCTGAAGGAGTCCTGCTCACCGCCCCCCTCCAGGGCACCTGTGCAGCGGCATGGTCTTGCTGTGTGGTGTGGTCAAGGACTCTAGCTGGTGTTCCACGATGGGGAAGCAGTGCACTGACTGAGGCCAAACCAAATGAAGCAGTTGCTTGCTCCAGGCCGGCGTGCAGAGGTTCATAGAACATAGAACATTACAGCGCAGTACAGGCCATTCGGCCCTCGATGTTGCGCCGGCCAGTGGACCTTCTAACCTAAACTATTCCAATATCATCCATATGCCTATCCACCAAACATTTGAATGCCCCCAAAGTAGGCGAGTCCACAACTGCTGCAGGCAGGGCATTCCACGCCCTCACCACCCTCTGTGTAAAGAACCTGCCTCTGACATCCGTCCTATAACTACCAGCTCTTAATTTAAAGTTATGTCCCCTCGTGTTGGTCATCACCATCCGAGGAAAGAGGCTCTCACTATTCACCCTATCCAGTCCTTTGATCATCTTATACGCCTCAATTAGGTCACCGCGTAACCTTCTTCTCTCTAATGAAAATAACCTCAGGTCTCCCAGCCTTTCCTCATAAGGCCTTCCCACCATAACAGGCAACATCCTGGTAAACCTCCTCTGCACCCTTTCCAATGCTTCCACATCTTTCTTGCAATGCGGCGACCAGAACTGTATGCAATACTCCAAGTGCGGCCGCACCAGAGTTCTGTACAGTTGTAACATAACCTCATGGCTCCTAAATTCAATCCCTCTACCAATAAAAGCTAACACACCGTACGCCTTCCTAACAAATTTTTGGGTGCCAATTTCAAAGAGCTATGTACTTGTACCCCGAAATCCCTCTGCTCGACAACACTATTAAGGGTCCTTCCATTAGCCCTATATTTCATATGTCTGTTATTCCTACCAAAGTGAACCACCAAACCCTTATCCGTATTGAATTCCATTTGCCACCTCACGGCCCAGCTCTGCAACCTATCTATGTCCCTCTGCAAACTGTAACATCCATCCTCGCTGTCTACAACTCCCCCCACTTTGGTATCGTCAGCAAATTTACTAATCCAACCCTCTACACCCTCATCTAGGTCATTTATAAAAATGACAAACAGCAGTGGCCCTAAAACAGATCCTTGAGGTACACCACTTGTAACTGCACTCCAGGTTGAATATTTCCCATCAACCACCACCCTCTGTCTTCTATCAGCTAGCCAATTCCTAATCCAAACTGCTAAATCACCTTCAATCCCATGCATCTGCACTTTCTGCAGTAGCCTACCATGGGGAACCTTATCAAACTCTTTGCTAAAATCCATATACACTACATCAACTGCCTTACCCTTATCTACCTCTTTGGTCACCTCCTCAAAAAACTCAATAAGGTTTGTGAGGCACGACCTACCCTTCACAAAACCGTGCTGACTATCCCTAATCAATTTATTTCTCTCTAGATGCTTATAAATCCTATCCCTCATAATTCTTTCCAAGACTTTGCCCACAACAGAAGTCAGGCTCACCGGTCTATAATTTCCAGGATGGTCCCTACTCCCCTTTCTGAACAAAGGGACAACATTTGCCATCCTCCAGTCTTCCGGCACTATACCTGTAGCCAACGACGACATGAAGATCAAAGCCAAAGACTCTGCAATCTCCTCTCTAGCCTCCCAGAGAATCCTAGGGTAAATCCCATCTGGCCCAGGGGACTTATCAATTTTCATACCCTCAAGATTCGCATACACCTCCTCCTTATGAACCTCAATCCTGCCCAGTCTACAACCTAGTATCGCAGTATTCTCCCCGACAACATTGTATTTCTCCTGCGTGAATACTGATGAAAAATACTCATTCAGTGTCTCTCGTATCTCCTCAGGCTCCACGCACAACTTCCCACTGCTATCTCTGACTGGCCCTAATTTTGCCCTAACCAATCTTTTATTATTTATATACCTGTAAAAAGTTTTAGGATTCTCCTTAATCCTATCCGCCAAAGTCTTCTTGTATCCTCTTTGAGCTCTTCTCAACTCCCTCTTTAGCTCCTTCCTGGCTAATTTATAGCTCTCCAGTGCCCTAACTCAGCCTTCACGTCTCATCATTATATAAGCCTCCTTCTTCCTCTTCACCAGAGATTCAACTTCCCTAGTACACCATGGTTCCCTCACTCGACTACTTCCTCCCTGCCTGGCAGGTACATATTTATTAAGGACATGCAGAAGCTGTTCCTTAAATATGCTCCACATTTCAGATGTCTCCAGCTCCTGCAATTTCATGCTTGCCCTATGCATCCTAAATCTCTCCTAATAGCCTCATAATTACGTTTCTCCTAGCTATGACTACTGTTAATCGGTATGTGCCCATCCCTTTCCATCACTAAGGTAAACGTAACTGAATTGTGGTCACTATCACCAAAGTGCTCACCCACCTCCAAGTCTAACACCTGGACTTGGAGTGCGTGGAACATGGACTGCGTGAAATCGGCTGTCTGTGGGCTCACAACCAGTGCTGCTTTAGTCTGTCCATGCCCTCTGACATGGACCAGCAACATATGCTTGTAACAGACACTAAAGTTGCATACATAGCAATAGCAGTGCCCATGGCTGCACACTGACCTGCATAACCTATGCCAGCATTTGTCATGCTGGAAACTCCCACAAGCCTAATCAGGCCGTACATGGCACCATGGATTGTGTGGCATTGCAGCTCTCACCAGTAGGCAGGGACCACGTGAGGGACTAGGGTGGTGCTGGATACATGCAGCCAATGATAATAATCTATCATTCATTGCTCGTCAGTGGTAGGGAAGCTGTTGGAGAGGATTCTTAGAGATAGGATGTATACGCACTTAGAGCATTGCTATCTGATTAGGGATACACAGCATGGATTTGTTAAGGGGAGGTCGTGCCTTACGAATCTGGTAGAATTTTTTGAGGAAGTGACAAAAGCAGTCAACGAAGGACGAGCTGGGATGTCATCTACATGGATTTCGGTAAGGAGTTTGACAAAGTCCCTCATGGGAGGTTGGTTGAAAACGTCAAGACTAATGGGATACAAGGACAGGTAGCTTGATGGATAAGTAACTGGCTTGGTAATAGGAGATAGAGAGTAATAGTGGAAGGGTGTTTTTCTAGCTGGAGGTCGGTCACTACTGGTGTGCTGCAGTGCTCGGTAGTGGGAACTCTTCTATTTGTAATATGTATAAATGACTTGGAAGAGGGAGTAAGTGGAGCGATCAGCAAGTTTGCAGATGACACAAAGATGGCTGGACTTGCAGACAGTGAGGAGCAGTGTCAGAAATTACAGCAGGACATATATAGGCTGGAAGCTTGGGCAGACAGTTGGCAGATGGAATTTAATCCTGATAATTGCAAGGTAATGCGTTTTGGGAGAAATAATGTAGGGGGGAATTATATGATAAAGAATAGACCTATTAAGAATATAGAAATGCAGAAGGACCTGGGGGTGCAAGTGCATAAGTCGTTGAGGGCGGCATTACAGATGGAGAAGGTTGTAAAGAAAACTTATGGTATGCTAGCCTTTATAGGTAAGGGTATAAAGTTCTAGAGATGGCCTTTAATGTTGCAGTTGTATAGAACTTTCATTAGACCTCATTTGGAGTACTGCATTCAGTTCTGGTTGCCTTACTACTGGGAGGACGTGGAGACTCTGGAGAGAGTGCAGAGGTGGTTTACTGGAACAAAAACAAAGAACAAAGAACAAAACAGCACGGGAAACAGGCCCTTCGGCCCAACGAGCCTGCGCCGCCACCCCGATGTTCCCACCTCTACCCGCGATCCCTGTTCATGTTTATAGAGCTATGGATTAAAGACCAAATTTGAGACAATTTAGGGAGAATTTGTTTTGCCAATTAGTCTAAGAGCACATCTTTGGGATGCGGGATGAAACCGGAGCTCCCGGAGAAAACCCACGCAAGCACAGGGAGAATGTGCAAACTCCCACAGACACCGGTCCAAATCCATGTATCTGCATAGCAAAGCAATAGTCACTAAGCTGTCGTGTTGCCCATCAGACGGTCCAGGTCAAGCATATACTAACAACCTGAAGCAGTAGGATACTCTCGAAAAAGATCCAAGAGCAGTCCTCTCACGACCCATCGCGTGTATGCCCCTTCTTAGACAACAAGATGGACCAAAACACCTGTAGGATAAGAACAAGTACATCAATATCATCATCTATTTACACACTTCCCAGGGACTCCCAAGGTTCATGATCCCTATTTTAAAACAGTTTTCTATACCCCTCCATTCCCATTCTGTTCATGTGCCCACCTAAGTATTTCTTAAATAACTCCAGACTACCTGCCTCCACCACTTTACTTGGCAGGATTTACTAGGATGCTGCCTGGTATGGAAGGTCTGAGTTACGAGGAGAGGTCAGGCAAATTGGGGCTGTTTTCCTTAGTAGGATGTAGACTTAGACGAGATCTAATAGAGGTGTACAAGATTATGAGGGGTATAGGTAGAGTAAACAGGGTTAAGCTTTTTCCAAGGGTGGACTCAAATAGCACGAGGTGTCACGGGCTTAGGGTGAGGGGGTAAGGTATAGTTTGGATGCTGGAGTGTGTTTTTTCACACAGAGGGTGGTGGGGGTATGGAATGTGCTGCCAAGTGGTGGAGGCAGGTACTCTGGAGTTATTTAAGAAATACTTAGATGGGCACATGAATAGAATGGGAATGGAGGGGTATAGAAAACTGATTTAAAATAGGGATCATGAGCCTTGGGAGTTACCTTGGGAAGTGTGTAAATAGATGATGATATTGATGTACTTGTTTTATTAGGTACTTTGGTCCACCTTGTCGTCTAAGAAGGGACATACACGCGATTGGTCATGAGAGGGCTGCTCTTGGATTTTTTGAGAGTAGCCTAGTGCTTCACATCGTTAGTGTAATCTTGACCTGGACCATTTGATGGGCAACACGACAGCTCAGTGACTATCACTGTGCTGTGCAGATACATGGATTTGGGCCTGTGTCTGTGGGAGTTTGCACATTCTCCCCGTGCTTGCCTGTGTTTTCTCTGGGTGCTCCGCTTTCCTCCCACATCCCAAAAATGTGCTCTTAGGTTATTTGGCAAAACAAATTCTCCCTAAATTGTCTCAAATTTATTTTTTCATCCATAGATCTATAAACATGAACAGAGATCATGGGTAAAGGTGGGAACATTGGGGTGGCGGCGCAAGCTTGTTGAGCCAAAGGGCCTCTTTCCCTTGCTGTTTTGTTCTTTGTTCCTGAGACCCAGACTCCTGGCTTTGCTGCAATTGCCAGGATTGTTCAGGGCGGTGTTTATACTCAGGTCCCCTAATTGATAAACTGCTGCATGTGGGAGAAGAGTGGGGGCGGGGGAGTGGTGTGTAACAATCAGGACATTGAATTGATAATGTGTACAGGGTAGTGGGTCTGGGCAAGGTACAATGCTCAGGCCTCCTAATTAATAACCTGCTGAGTCCAGGGAAGCACACTATCAGGCCTCCTAATCAATAATCTGCTGTATCTGGGGAGGGGTCGGTTGGGGTGGCGGCGGCGGGGGTGGGGGGGGGGAGGTGAAACACTCGGAGTAGTAGGCATTGATAAGCTGCTGTGCCCAGTGTGGGGGGGTGCAGGGCAGATGGCAATTCTCAGGTCTCCTGATCAATAAGCTGCTGTCTCCAGGAAGTTGCAGTGCACAGGGCTCCTAATCTATAAACTGCTGTATCAGGGAGTTGCAATGCTCAGGGCTCTTAAACAATAAACTGCTGTCTCCAGGAAGTTGCAGTGCACAGGGCTCCTAATCTATAAGCTGCTGTACCTGAGTTGCAATGCTCAGGGCTCCGAATCAATAAGCTGCTGTATCAGGGAATTGCAATGCTCAGGGTTTCTAATCAATAAGCTGCAGTATCAGGGAGTTGCAATGCTCAGGGCTCCTAATAAATTAACTGCAGTATCAGGGAGTTGCAATGCTCAGGGCTCCTAATCTGTAAGCTGCTGTATCCAGGGAGTTGCAATGCTCAGGGCTCCTAATCAATAACCTGCTTTATCGAGGGAATTGCAATGCTCAGGGCTCCTAATGAATAAGCTGGTATATTAGGGAATTGCGATGCTCAGGTCTCCTAATCAATAACCTGCTGTGTCTAGGGAGTTGCAATGCTCAGGGCTCCTAATCAGTAAACTTCTTTATCATGGAGTTGCAATGCTCTGTGTAGTTAATCAATAACCTGCTATATCAGGGAGTAGCAGCGCTCAGGACTCTTAATCAATAAGCTCCTGTATCAGGGAGTTGCAATGCTCAGGGCTGTTAATTATTAAGCTACTGTGTCAAGGAGTTGCAATGTTGAGAGCTTCTAACCATAAAGCTGCTGTATCAGGGAATTGCAATGCTCAATGCCCCTAATCAATAAGCTGCTGTATCAGGGAGTTGCTATGGTCAGGGCTTCTAATCATTAAGCTGCCGTATTGGATTTGCAAAGCTGAGGGCTTCTAATCAATAAGCTGCCGTATTGGATTTACAATGCTCAGGGCTCCTAGTCAATAAGCTGCTCTATCGGAATTGCAATGCTCAGGGCTCCAAATCAATAACCCGCTGAATCAGTGAATTGCAATGCTCAGGGCTCCTAATCAATAAGCTGCTGTATCAGGGAGTTGGAATGCTCACTGCTCCCGATCAATAAGCTGCAGTTTCAGGGAATTGCAATGCTCAGGACTTCTAATCAGTAAGCTGCCGTATCAAGGAGTTGCAATGCTCAGGGCTCCTAATCAATAACGTCCTGTATCCAGGGAGTTGCAATGCTCAGGGCTCCTAATCAATAAGCTGCTGTATCTGGGAGCTGCAAGGGTCAGGGCTGTGAATCAATAAGGTCCTGTATCCAGGGAATTGCAATGCTTAGGGCTCCGAATCAATAAGCTGCTGTATCAGGGAGTTGAAATACTCCTTATCAGTAAGTTGCTGTATCAGGGAGTTGCAATGCTCAGAGCTCCTAAACAATAAGCAGCTGTATCAAGGGAGGTGTAATTGTCAGGCCTCCTAATCGACAGATAGTTATGTCCAGGGAATGATCTAATGTGCAGGGTTTCTAATCAATAAGCTACTGTGTCCACAGTGGGTGGGACGGTGCAATACTCAGGCTCCTAATCAATAAGCTGCTGTTTTCAAGGGAAGTGGTTAAGTGCAGTACTGAATTAATCAATAATCAATAAACTTCAGTGTCTTGTGGACTGGACTTGTGGGTGTAAAACTCAACAAGCTACGATGTCCACTGCCAGAGGTGGCGGTGGGAGTTGGAGGGATGCAATACTCTGGGTTCGAACCAATAAGCTGTTGTGTCCAGAGAGGTACAGTAATTCATTAGCTGCTTTGTCCAGCGGTAGGGTTGGGGGGCGGTGTTACAGGAAGTGTGCAATGATCAGTGTTCCTAATCAGTAAGCTGCTTCTGGCTGGTGGTGTGCAATGCTCAGGGCTCCTAATCAATCGGCTATTGTGCATATGGGTGGTGCAATGCTCGGTATTCTTAATCTTAATACAGCAGCCAACACCCATTGTAAGGGAAAAGAAACAGACTCCGCTTAACATTTCACCCAACACCAATAACATTGCAGCACTCCCTCAGCATTGACCCTCTGACAGTGCAGTACTCTCTCAGTACTGACCCTCTGTCAGTGCAGCACTCCCTCAGCACTGACCCTCTGACAGTACAGCACTCTCTCAGTACTGACCCTCTGACAGTGCGGCACTCCCTCAGCACTGACCCTCTGTCAGTGCAGCACTCCTTCAGCACTGACCCTCTGACAGTACAGCACTCTCCCAGTACTGACCCTCTGACAGTGCGGCACTCCCTCAGCACTGATACTCTGACAATGCAGCGCTGCCTCAGCACTAAACCTCTGACGGTACGGCACACCCTCAGTACTGACATTCTGATAGTGCAGCACTCCCTCAGTACTGACCCTCTGAGAGTGCAATGCTCCCTCAGCACTGACACTCTGACAGTGCAGCACTCCCTCAGTACTGAATTCTGACAGTGCAACACTCCCTCAGTATTGACCCTCTGACAATGCAGCACTCTCTCACTACTGACCCTCTGACAGTACAGCACTCTCCCAGTACTGACCCTCTGACAGTGCAGCACTCCCTCAGCACTGATACTCTGACAATGCGGTGCTGCCTCAGCACTAAACCTCTGATGGTGCGGCACACCCTCAGTACTGACATTCTGATAGTGCAGCACTCCCTCAGTACTGACCGTCTGAGAGTGCAATGCTCCCTCAGCACTGACCCTCTGACAGTCCGGCACTCTCTCAGTACTGACCCTCTGACACTGCAGCACTCCCTCAGTACTGACCCTCTGAGAGTGCAATGCACCCTCAGCACTGACCCTCTGACAGTGCAGCACTCCCTCAGTACTGAATTCTGACAGTGCAACAGTCCTTCAGTACTGACCCTCTGACAGTGCCACATTCCCTCAGTACTGACCCTCTGACAGTGCAGCACTCCCTCAATACTGACCCTCTGACAGTGCAGCTCCCCCTCAGTACATAGAACATAGAACACCACAGCACAGAACAGGCCCTTCGGCCCTCGATGTTGCGCCGACCAATATAAAAAGCAATGCCCCTCCAAACTAAACCATTCCCTTCTCTTCCATATACTTATCAACTAACCTCTTAAACGCCACCAAACTTGGCGCATCTACAACCGCGGCAGGCAGGGCATTCCACTCCCGAACCACCCTTTGGGTAAAGAACCTGCCTCTGATATCCGTCCTATAACTATCACCCCTTAATTTAAAGCTGTGTCCCCTCGTGCTAGCTTTTTCCATCTTAGGAAAAAGGCTATCACTGTCCACCCTATCTAAACCTCTAATCATCTTATATGTTTCGATCAGGTCCCCTCTTAGCCTCCTCCTTTCTAACGAAAACAACCTCAAATCCCTCAGCCTCTCCTCATAAGACCTGCCCTCCATACCAGGCAACATCCTGGTAAACCTCCTCTGTACCCTCGCCAAAGCCTCCACATCTTTCTTATAATGCGGGGACCAGAACTGCACACAATACTCCAAGTGCGGCCGCACTAGAGTTTTGTACAGTTGCAACATGACTTTGCGGCTCCGAAATTCAATCCCTCTACCAATAAAAGCCAAGACTCCATATGCCTTCTTAACAACCTTCTCGACCTGACTGCCTGCTTTCAGGGATCTATGCACATACACACCAAGATCCCTCTGTTCATCTAGACTACTAAGAATCCTACCATTTGCCCTATACTCTACACATTTATTATTTCTGCCATAGTGCATTACCTCACACTTTTCCACATTAAAATCCATTTGCCACCTCTCGGCCCAGCTCTGCAACTTGTCCAAGTCCCTCTGCAAACTATAACACCCTTCTTCACTATCTACCACTCCACCGACTTTAGTGTCATCTGCAAATTTACTAATCCATCCTTCAATACCCTCATCCAGATCATTTATAAAAATTACAAAACAGCAGGGGCCCCAAAACAGACCCCTGAGGTACACCACTTGTCACCGAACTCCAAGATGAATATCTCCCATCAACCACCACCCTCTGTCTTCTATCTGCTAGCCAATTCCTAACCCAATAAGCTAAATCACCCTCTATCCCATACATCTGCATTTTCTGCAGAAGTCTTCCATGGGCCACCTTATCAACCGCCTTACTAAAGTCCATATATACCACATCAACCGCCTTACCCCCATCCACCTCTTTAGTCACTTTTTCAAAAACTCAATGAGGTTAGTAAGGCACGACCTACCCTTCACAAAACCATGCTGACTATCTCCAATCAATTCATTACTCTCTAAATAACTATAAATCCTATCCCTAATTATTCTCTCCAACACTTTGTCCACCACAGAAGTAAGACTCACTGGCCTATAATTCCCTGGAAGGTCTCTCTTCCCCTTCTTGAACCACGGGACCACATTCGCTATCCTCCAGTCCTCCGGAACCACACCCGTAACCAACGACGACCTGAAGATCAGAGCCAGAGGCTCTGCAATCTCCTCTCTTGCCTCCCAGAGAATCCTAGGGTAAATTCCGTCCGGCCCAGGGGACTTATCCAACTTCAAACCCTCGAGAATATCTAGCACATCCTCCCTATCTACTTCGATACCTTCCAGTTTGCTACCCTGTACCTCAGTGTTCTCCATAACTACATTTACATCACCCTGCGTGAATACCGAAGAGAAATATTTATTCAGTACCTCTCCCATCTCCTCAGGCTCCACGCACAACTTCCCACTGCTGTCTATGACTGGCCCTAATCTTGCCCTACCCAATCTTCTATTCTTAACATATCTAAAGAAAGCTTTAGGATTCTCCCTAATCCTATCAGCCAAAGTCTTCTCATGTCCTCTCTTTGCTCTCCTCAATTCCCCCTTTAGCTCCCTCCTGGCTAATCTATAGCTATTCATTGCACTAACCGAGCCTTCAATCCTCATCCTGACATAAGCCTCCTTTTTCCTTTTAACCAGCAAATCAACTTTTTTCGTCCACCTTTGTACACGTTTGTGGTACTGACCCACAAACAGATTAACATTGCGAGAATGACTCTGTTTGAGGGTCAGTACTGTGAGAGAGCTGCACGGTTAGAGATTCAACACTTTGGGACAGTACTAGGGGAGTGTTGCATGGTCAGAGGTCCAGTACTGAGAGAGTGCCAGACTGTCAGGGGGATCAGTGCTCATGGAGTGCTGCGCTGTCTGAAAGAGAGTGGCAAGGGAGTGCTGTATTTTCGGATGGTCAGTGCTGTGGGAGCACTGCACTGCCAGAGCTTTAGGGCTGAGGGAGTGCCACACTGTCAGAGGATCATCAATGAGGGTGTGTTTCACTGTTTGAGCATCATTACTGAGGGAGTGCCACAATATCAGACCATCAGTAGTGAGGGAGAGCTGAACTGTTAGAGAGTCTGTGCTGAGGAAGCCCTGCATTATCAGAGGATAAGTGATGAGGGAATACCACCCTGTCAGAGGGTCAGTGCTGAAGAATTGCCACACTGTCAGAGCTTCAGTACTGAAAGGGAGATGCACTGTCACAGGGTCAATACTTAGGGAGTGTTGCACTGACAGAGGATCACTGCTGAGAGGGTGCTGCACTGACAGAGGGTCCGTGCTGAGGGAGTACTGCACTGACAGAGGATAAGTGCTGAGTGAGTGCCACACTGTTAGAGGGTGAGTGCTGAGGGAGTGCTGTACTCTGAGTGGGTCATTACTGATGGAGTACTAGACTGTCAGAAGGTCAGTATTGTCCCTTAGTTTCCAAAGATGGACAGGTTAGGTGTATTAGCCATGCTAAAATTGCCTCTTAGTGTCCAAAGATATTCAGGTTGGGCCGATTGGCCATGCTAAATTGCCCCTTAGTGTTCAAAGATGTGTAGGTTTGGTGGATTGGCCATGTTGAATTGCCCTTGGTGTCCAGTGATGTACAGGATGGATTGGCCATGTTAAATTGCTCCTAAGTGTCCAAATATGTATGGATTAGGTGGATTGGTCATGCTAAATTGCCCCTTAGCGTCCAAAGTATTGCCTGTTTGATGGATTGACATTGCTCCATAGTCCCTTAGGGTCCAAATATTTGCAGATTGGAGTGGATTGGCCATGCTAAGTTGTTCCTTCGTGTTAGCAAGCTTAGCAGGTTAAATATGTTAAATTACAGGGATAGTACCTGGGTGAACTTCTTGTTGGTGTAGATCCAATGAGTCAAATAGCCTCCTTCTGCACTGTAGGGATTATATTCTGTGACTTGATTGCAATTTATAATCCTGACTGTGAGCAGTACGCATAAACACACCACTGAACCCAGTAGAAAATGGAGAAGTAATGGTACAGACTTAATTGAAATGGGAGGTGAGTTATTTTATTTTTCATAATTTTCAATTAGTACAAATGAATAAGTTAACAGATATCTTATCTCTTCTCTGAATTTGCGTTGTGAGACTGCATACATGCAAGTGTTGGTGCAACAGCTCAAAAGCTGAAGCATGAAGCCCAACTCCCGGATGAACACGGGCAGATACACTGCTTCATAGCCCAGGTAACTCATTCGCCAATAAATGCAATATATCATGTAGACCACCCAAAGCAGGATGAAGTTCCCTGAGATAATATATAAAGCAATCATGGACTTCCTGCGACTCTCCATCTCAGGATCATTGGGACTCTCACCAGTGATATGACGCCGGAGTTTTCTGCGGGCTCGATTAGTTACAAAAATGTACCTGACGGTTAAAGTATTGAACAACAAGACCAGGATAAATGGGATGCATGGTGTTAAAATGTAGTGAAAAAATTCGATGGCACCCCATACTTTTGACTCTGCAACACTCTGTGATACAGCGCAGAACCAGGACTGGTTAATGAGCTGGTATTTGTTTGTATACATAAAACACCAAAAAATATTTTTTACAGAAAAGAACGCAGCTATTGTTGATAAAACCACAAGCGCTGTTTTCTCCGAGCAGTATTTGAGTTTCATCTTCTGACAGCAAATGGCGACATATCGATCGAATGTGAAGCTAACTGTGAACCACACAGAACAGTCAGTAACAGCGTAAAGCAGTGCGGCGTGGATATTACACACCGGCATGCTGTTCATGAAACTGAATTCCAGACGGTAAACGGCGGGAATGTGTCTCCATATCAAATCGACAATGATGACCAGGAGATCAGCTGTTGCCATGGCTATCAGGTATCTGGTGGCACATTTGGACAAACCACACTTCCCCCGAGACAGTATCAGAATTGTCACCGTGTTAACTGTAAGGGAGTAAAGAGGTTGGGGCAGGTTAAGGGAAAATGCATTTATTTTTGGAGGTGATGGCCTAGTGATATCAATACTGAACTATTCATGCAGAATCTCAGCTAATGTACTGTGGATCTAGGATCGAATCCCACCATGGCCAATGTTGGAATTTGTGTTCAATAAAAGTAAATTCTAATTGTCCCTTAAATGCCACTATTGTACCTGCTCCCATCACCTCCCCAGACAGTGCATACCAGTCATTCACCACCGTGTACGCAACAAAAACTTGCCTCACACATCTCCTCGAAACTTTTCTCCACTCACCTTAAACCTATGACCTCTAATACATTACTTTTCTACCCCAGAAATGAGCATCTGACTATCCACTCTGTCCATACCACTCAATCTTGTAAACCTTTATCAGGTCACCCTAATTTTCCAGCATTTCAATAAAAATAATCAAAAAAATGAAATTAAGAATCTACTGATGACCATGAAACCATTCTTGACTGTCTCAGCATCCTTTGTTCCCATCCTGTTTATTTATTCATCTAGTTGTCCCTTATATGCCACTATTGTACCTGCTCCCACCACCTCCCCAGGTTGTTCATACCAGGCATTTGCCACCCACTGCCTAAAAAGCTTGTCTTGCACATCTCTAAACATTTTCCCCAGAATCTTAAAACCATGTTCTCTAATACTTGACTTTTCCATCCATGAAAGAGCATCTGACTATCCACTCAGTCCATGCCACTCATAATCTTGTAAACCTCTCTCAGTTCACTCTGATTTTCCAGCAGTTTCAGATTCCAGCATTTGCAATATTTTTTGAATCTTATCACTATTGCTTCACTAATGTCCGTTAGGGAATTCAAGAAAGAACAAATATCTAGAATCAGCAATCCACTAATGGTCATGAAACCATTGTCAATTGTCGGAAAAACCCATCTGGTTCTTTAGAGAAGGAAATCTTACCTGGTCTGGCCTATACGTGACTCCAGAGTCACATTGAAAGATGTGGTTGACTCTCAACTGCCCTCCAAGGGATGGGGAATAAACGCTGGCCAACCAGCGACGCCCCTGTCCCATGAATGAACAAAATAATTCATGAAATCTGATTGTATTTATAATTAAATTTGCAAAATAATAATTCATAATAGAGTCTGGTCTAAATGACATTTTATATTAAATCATCGAATCATAGAAACCCAAGAGTGCAGTGGAGGCCATTCAGCCCATCGAGACTGCGTTGACAACAATCCTACCCAATCACTATCTCCTTAACCCCATGTATTTAACCTATTGATACTAACAGGCAATTTACCAAGGCCAATCAACTAAGCTGCACATCTTTCGGTGTGGGAGGAACGTAGAAAATCCAGAGTAAACCCACGCAGACATGGGGAGAGTGTGATAACTCCAAACAGACAGGGTCCTGGGCTGTGAATTAAACCTTGGTTCATGACACTGTAAGGCATCAGAGGTAATGGGCAGTGTAATGGCAGGCTCAAATTGCCAGGGATCTGAGTGAGTATTCACGTGGAGTTTGCACCTTCTCCCTCTTGTCTACAAGGGATTCGTCTGGTGCACTGGCTTCCTCTCCCGTTCAAGATGTGCGGGTTAGGTGAATTGGCCATACTAAATTGCCCATTAGTATCCAAAGATGTGTAGGTTAGGTGGATCGGCCATGCTAACTTGTCTTTTTTGTGTCCAAAGATATGCAGGTTAGGTGGATTGGTCATGCTAAATTGCGCACTATTGTCCAAAATGTGCAGGTTAGGTAGATTGACCATCCTAAGTTGTCCCTTATCATCCAAAGATGTGTGGGGGTTAGTTGAACTCACAGGTTAGGTAGATTGACCGTCCTAAATTGTCCTGTATTGTCCAAATCTGTGTCAATTAGATGGATTGGCCATGCTAAATTGCTCCTTTGTGTCTGAAATTGTGTAAGTTAGGCAGATTGGTGATGCTAAATTTCTCATTAGTGTTCAAAATGTGAAGGTTTATGTACATTGGCCTTGCTAAGTTGTCTCAGTGCGCAAATATGTGCAATTTAGGAGAATTGGTTGTGCTAAATTGCCTATTATTGCATAAAGATGTCTACGTTAGATGGATTGGCCATGTTGAATTGCCCTTTGGTGTCAAAAATGTGAAGGTTATGTGATAAAGTCATGCTGACTTGCCCCTTAGTGTCCAAAGATGAGCAGGTTACTTGATTGGTCATGATAATTTACATCTTTGTGTCCAAATATATGCAGGTTAGGGGGCCTGGTCATGCTTAATTGCAAAGTAGTCTTCAATGATGTGCAGGTTTGGTGGATTATTAACGCTAAGTTGCATCTTCATATCCAATGATATGTGGGTTACGCGGATTGGCCATGCTAAATTATCCCTCAGTATACAAATATGTGCAGGTTAAATGGATTGTCCATGCTAAATTACCCTTAGTGTTCAAAGATGTAACGGTTACGTACATTGGTCTTGCTAAATAGCCCCTTAGTGACCAAAGATGTGCAGGTTGTGTGGATTGGCCATGATAATTGCTACATGTTGTCCAAGATGTTCAGGGAAGTGGATTGTCCATGCTAAACTGCCTTTATGTGTCAAAAGGTGTCAGGGTTAGGTAATATAGCCATTCTAAATTGTCCCTTAGTGTGCAGAGGTGTGCAGTTAGGTGCATTTGCCATGCTAAATTGCCTTTTAGTATCCAAAGATGTGCAGGTTAAGTTGATTGGCCATGCTAAATTGTCCCTTAGTGTTCAGTGATGTACACATTAGCTGGATTGGTCATGCAAAGTTGCAGCTTAGTATCCACAGATATGTTGGTTCGGCAGATTGGCAATGCTAAAATGTCCCTTTGTGTCCAAAGATGTGCAAGTTAGGTGGAATGGCCTGGATAAATTATCTCTTAGTGTGCAAATGTGTGCAGGTTAGCGGGCTCGGCCACGCTAAATTGCCCCATAGTGTTCAACTGTGCGCCTGTTCAGTGGTTTAGCCATACTATTGTCCCTTTTGTGAATGTAGATGTGCAGTTCCAGTGGATTGACCATGCTAAATTGTCCTTCGTGTCCAAAGGTATGCAAGTTAGTGTATTAGCCATGCTACATTGCCCTTTAGTGTCAAAATATGTGCAAATTAGGAGGTTTGGCCATGCTAATTAACCCCTTAGTTTCCAAAGATGTGTAAGTTATGTGAATTGTCCAAGCTAAATTGCCCCTTTGAGTCTAAAGATCTGTAGGTTAGATGCCCTGGCCAGACAAAATGCCTCTTGTGTCCAAACAATTATATGTTAGGTGGATTGTCCATGCAAAAATGCCCCTTTCATTTTCACAAATGTGTTGCATGGATTGGCCATACTAAATTGCCATTTATTGTCCAAAGATACTCAGGTTAGGTGGATTGGCCATTTTAATCGCCCCTTAGAGTCCAAAAATGTGCAGGTAGATGAATTGGCCATGCTAAATTGCCCATTAGTGTGTAAAGATGTGTACATTAGATAGAGTGGCCACGCTAAGTTGCACTACAGTGTCCAAAAATGTGCAGGTTAGGGAGCTTGGCCATGCTAAGTTGATTCTTAATGTCCAAATATATATGGGTTCGATGGATTGGTCACTTCAAATTGCCCCTCAGTCTCCAAGATGTGTATGTTGGGTGAATTCATCTTACTAAATTGCCTCTTAGTGTGCAATAATTTGCAGATTAGGTGGATAGGCTATGCTAAATTGCCACATCATGTCCAATGATGGCATCATGCTTTTGGATTGATTTAATTTATTATTGTCACGTGAGCTAACAAACATGAAAGTATTAATTCTTGCACGTTATACAGACAAAACATACTGTTCATAGAGGACGAAATGAGAGAGTGCAGAATGTATTGTTTCAGTCATAGCTAGGCTGTAGAGAAAAAATCACTTAATGCAGGGTAAGTCAATTCAAATGTCTGACAGCAGTAGGGATGAAATTATTCTTGAGTCGGTTGGCATGTGATCTCAGACTTTCGTATCTTTTTCCTGAAGGAAGAAGGTGGTGCGTGAGACCTTTAATTATGCTGGCTGCTTTGCCATGGCAACAGGAAGTGTAGACAGAATCAATGGATGGGAGGCTTGTTTGTGTCATGGATTGGTTACATTCACAACCCTTCAAAGTTTCTTGCAGTCCTGAGTAGAACAGGAGCCATACTAAGCTATGATACAACCAGAAAGAATGCTTTCTATGATGCAAATGGAAGTGTTGGTATCAGTCATAGCTGACATGCCAAATTTCCTTAGTCTTCTGAGAAAGTAGATGCATTGGTGGGTTTTCTTAACCATAATGTCAGCACTGGGGAGGGGGGAGTGAGAGCAATGGAACCAGGACATGTTTTGGTGATTTGGACATCTAAAACCTTGAAGCTCTCGACTGCAACCGTGGTTGGCACTGCTGCCTCACAGCGCTAGGGACCCGGGCTCAATTCATGCCTCGCATGACTGAATGTGTGGAGTATACACATTCTCCCTGTGTCTCAGTGGGTTTCTCCAACAGTCCAAAGATATGCAGTCAGGTGGATTGGCCATGCTAAACTGACCTAGTGTCAGGGGATTAAAAGAGTAAAATACATGGGGTTACGGGAATAGGGTCTGGGTGGGATCATGGTTGGTGCAGATTTGATGGGCAGAATGGCGTCATTCTGCACTACAGGGACTGTTCAAGTTTTGCAGGTTAGGTGGAATGGCCATGCTAATTTGCCCCGTTGTGTCCAAAGATTTGCAGCTCAGGCTGATTGGTCATTCTGAATTGCCTCTTATTGTTCAAAGTTGTAAAGGTTAAATGTATTGCCTATGCTCAATGGTCCCTTAGTGCTCTAAGATGTGCAGGCTATGTGGATTGGCTATGCTAAATTGCCCCTTCATATCCAAATATATGCAAGTTAAGTGAATTGGCTGTGGTAAATTACCCCTATGTGTCCAAAGATGTGCAAGTTAGGTGGATTAGCTGTGGTAAATTGCCCCTACGCGTCCAAAGATGTGGAAGTTAGATGGATTGGCGTGGTAAATTGCCCCTATGTGTCCAAAGATGTGGAAGTTAGATGGATTGGCGTGGTAAATTGCCCCTATGTGTCCAAAGATGTGCAAGTTAGGTGGATTGGCCTTGGTAAGTTGTCACTTTGTCTCCAAAGATATGCGGATTCGATGGATTGACCAAGCTAATTTGCTCTACAGTGACCAAAGATCGTGGCACACTGGCACAATGGTTAGCACTGCTGCCTCACAGTGCCAGGAACCCGAGTTCAGTTCCGACCTAAGGTAACCAGCTGTATGGAGTTTGTTCGTTCTCCCCATGTCTGTGTGGGTTTCCTCCAGGTGCTCCAGTTTCCTCCAATAGTCCAAAGGTATGCGGCTTAGGTGGAATGGCTGTGCTAAACTGATGCTGGTGTCAGGAGACTAGCAGGATGAATATTGGGTTGCAGGAATAGGGCCTGTGTGGGATCATGGTCAGTGTAGACTTGATGGGTGGAGTGGCCTCATTGTGCATTATAGGGGTTCTATGATCCTCTGATGTGTAGATTAGATCAATTGGCCATAATTAATTACCCCTGATTGTCTAAGATGTGCAGGTTAGGTGGATTGGCCATGACAAATTGCCCTTAGTGGCCAAAGATGGGCAGGATAGTTGGATTGGCCATGCTAAATTGGCACTTAGTGTGCAAAGATATGCAGTTTCAGTGAAGTTGCCATGCCAAATTGCCTATTTGTTTATAAAGATGTGTACGAGAGGTGGATTGCACATGCTGAATTCCCTTTAGTATCAGAAGAAGTGAGGATTAGGAGATAAAGCCATGCTAAGTTGCCCCTTAGTGTGCAGAGATGTGAAGGTTCTGTGTGTATTTGCCATGCTAATTGGCCCTTAGTGTCCAAAGATGTGCAGTTTATGTGGAGTGGCTATGCTAAATTGCCCCTTAGTGTTCCAGAGATCTGCAAGTTAGGTGTATTGATCATGCTAAGTTATCCCTTATTTGTCCATGTGTGCATAGGTTAGGTGGATTGGACATGCTAAGTTGCCTCTAATTTGTCCATAGGTGGGTAGGTTGGCTGATTGGCTATGCTAAATTGTCCTTTTAGCAATGATGTGCAAGTTAGGTGCATTGGCAAAGCCACGTTGTCCCTTAATCTCCAAAGATGAGCAGTTAGATAGACTGACCATGCTAAATTGCCCTTTAGTGTCCAAAGATATGCAGGTTATGTAGATTGGCCTTGCTAAATTGTCCCTGAGTGTCAAAGATAAGTAGGTGAGGTGAATTTGTCATACTAAATTGCCCTTAACTGTCCAATTGTTTGCAGATTAGGTGAATAGGGCATGCTAAATTGCCTCTTAATCTAGAAAAATGGTGGCACAGTATCACAGTGGATAGCACTGCTAGGTTACATCACAAGAGACCGGGTTCAATTTCAGCCTCGGGTAACTGTCTGTGTGGAGTGTGTGCGTTCTCTGCATTTCTGCATGGGTTTCCTCCGGGTGCTCTGGTTTTCTCCAATAGTTGAAAGATGAGCAGGTTTCATGACTGGCTGTACTACATTGATCCTAGTGTCAGCGGATTAGAAGGGTAAATATATGGGGTAGTGGGAATTAGGCCTGAGTGGGATTGTGGTTGGCAACGACTCTATGGGATGAATGACCACATTCTACACTGTAGGGATTCTATGATGTGTAGGTTAGGACGTTTGGCCATACCAAGTTGTCTTTACGGTCCAAGACGTACAGGTTGAGTGGATTGACCATGCTAAATTTTCCTCAGTGTCCAACGATGCGCAGGTATGTGGATTAGCCATACCAAGTTAATCCATAATGTCATACTGTCCAAAGATGTACAGATTTAGTTGCATTGGCCATACCAAATTGCCCCTTAGTGTAGAGTGGTGGATTTGCCATGCAAAATTAACACTTTGTGTTCAGATATGCGCAGGTTAGGAGGTTTGTTATGCTAAATTTCACCTTAGTATTCTTCGATATGCATGTTTGGTGGATTGACTGTGCTAATTTGCATTTGAGTGTCCAAAAATATGTGAGTTAAGTGGATTGGTCATGCTAAGTTGCCCTTCAGTGTCCAAAGATATGCAGGCTAGGTGGATTGGCCATGCTAAATTTTCCCATAGTGTTCAAAGATGGCTGTATGCTAACACAATAGTTAGCACTGCTGCCTCACACCACCAGGCACCCGTGTAAAATTCTGGCATAGGGAGACTGTCTTTTTGGGATTTGCATGTTCTCCCTGTATCTGCATGGGTTTTCACTGGGTACTGCTATTTCCTCTAATAGTCCAAAGATGTGCATGTTAGGCATAATGGCCATGCTAAACTGACCCGAGTATCAGGAGAAAAGCAGGATAAACACTTCAGGTTACAGGTATGGGGACTGGCTGGGATCATGTTTGGTGCAGAATCGATGGGCGGAATGGACTCATTCTGCACTGTAGGCGTTCGATGATTGTATGATTCTATGATGTGTAGGTTACTTCAATTAGCCACACGAAGTTGACACTTATTGTCTAAGATGTGCAGGTTAGGTAGATTGGCAATGGCAAATTGCCCCGTAGTGTCCAAAGATTCACAAATCAGGTGGATTGGTCATACTGAATTGCCCCTCAGTGTCAAGGATGTGTCGGTTAGATGGATGCACTATGCTAAATTGCCCCTTAGTTTTCAAGGATGTGCAGGTTAAGTGGAATGGCCATGCTAAATTAACCCATTGTGTCCAAAGATGTGCGACTTGGTGGATTCGCAATGCTAAGTTGCCCCTAATTGTCCAAATATGCACACATTAGGTGATTTGGCCATAATACATTGTCCCTTAGTGTCCAAAAATGTACAGGTTAGGTGTCCTGGCCAAACTAAATTATCCTTAGTGTCCAAACGTGTACGTTATTTGGATTGACCATGCAATTGAGTCCATCTTTCCTGTCCACAGATGTGTAGGTTAGGTGGATTGACCATGCTAAATTGTCCGTTATTTGTCCACGGGTGTATCGGTTAGGTGGGTTTTCCATGGTAAGTTGCCTTTCAGTATCCACAGATTTGCAGATTAGGTGGATTGGCCTTGGTAAATTGCCCCTTACTGTCCAAAGATGTGCAAGTTAGGTGGATTTGCCATGCCAACCTGCCCTTAGTCTCCAAAAATGTGCAGGTTCGGTGAATTGGCCATTCTAAATTAGCTATTAGTATCTAAGGAAATGTGCATTAAGTGGATTGGCCATGCCAAGTTGCTACATGTTGCCCAAGATGTGCAGGTTAGGTGGATTGGCCATGCTAAATTGCCGCTTAGTGTCCAAGGATGGCAGCATGATAGCACAGTGCTTCACAGTGCCAGAGACCCAGGTACAATTTTAGCCTCGGATAACTGTGTGAAGTTTGTACGTTCTCCCCGTGTCTGCATGGGTTTTCTCCAGCTACTCTGATTTTCTCAATAGTCCAAAAATGTGTGGGTTAGGTGGATTAGCAATGCTAAACTGACCCCAGTGTTAGGGAATTAGCAAAGTGAATGTGTGGGGTTGTAGGAATAGGGCCTGGGTGGGATTGTGGTAGGTGCTGACTTGATGGGCAGAATGGCCTTTTTTTGCATTGTAGGAATCTGATAATTATATAACGATATGACGTGTAGGTTACGAAAGATGGCATACTAAATTGCCCCTTATTGTCCAAGATGTGCAGGTTACCTGGATTGGCCTTGCTAAATTGCACCATAGTCTCCAAAGATGTGCAGTTCAGCTGGATTCTTGATTGTAAATTGTGCATCAGTGTCCAAAGATATGCAGGTTCGATGAATTGGCCTTGCTAAATCACCCCTTAGTGTCCAAAGATGTGTATATTAGGAGATTTGGCCATGCTAAGTTGCCCGTTTGTTTGCAAAGATATGTATGTTAGGTTGATTGGCCATGCTAAAATTGCCCCTTAGTGTGGAGATGTGCAAGTTATATGCATTAGTCATGGTAAATCGCCCCTTAGTATCCAAAAATGTAATGGTTCTGTGGATTGGCCACGTTAAATTGCCCCTTCATATACAAGAAGTTTAGATTAGGTGAATTTGTCTCGTTAAATTGTCCCTTAGTGTCCAAGAGGTTGCAAGTTATGTGGGTAGACATAGTGTCCAAAGATGGTTAGCTCTGCTGCCTCACTGCACCACGGAGCCTGGTTCAATCCGACCACAGATGATTATTTGTGTGAAGTTTGCACGGTCTCCCCTTCAACTGGTAAAAATGTGCGGGTTGGGTAGTTTCGCTATGTTTAAATGACCCTAGTGTCAGGGGATTAGCAGGCTAAATACGTGGGGATATGGGAATATGGCATGGGTGGGATTGTGGTTGGTGCAGACTCAATGAGCCAAATTGCTTCATTCTTCACTGTAGGGATTCTATGTTTCTGTGATTCTATGTTGTGGAGGTTAGACCGACTGGCCATACTAAATTGCACCTTATTGTCCAAGATTTGCAGATTGGGTGGAATAGCCTTGCTAAATTGCCCCGTAGTGTCCAAAAATGTGCAAGTTAGGTGGATTGATCACTCTAAATTGCTGCTTATTGTCCAAAGGTGTGTAGGTTAGATGAATTGGCAATGCTAAATTGCCTCTTGGTGTTGCAAGATGTGCAGGTTAGAAGGATTACCCATGCTAAGTTGTTCCTTTGTGTGCAGTGATGTGCAGATTAAGTGCATTAGCCATGCTAAATTTTCATTTAGTGTCCATAGATGTGCAGGTCAGTTGGATTAGCCATGCTCAATTGCCTTCTGTGTCCAGAGATACGCAGGATAGGTGAATTGGTCACGTTGAATTGCCCTTGAGTATCCAAAGAGATGTAGACTAGGTGAATTGGCCGTGCTAAACTGTCTCTCATGGTCCTATTTTATCATTTTGATTCTAAGTGCTGGGTGGACTTGAAACTGAGAGTCGTCCAGCTGTGACTTTTAGACCCATTCTCATGCATCCCCATACCCATTTTATTTACAGAAAATATTAGTGTATCTGAATTACACTGCAGAAGCCTGTGGGTGGGGCTTAACATGCCCGAAACTCTGCAGTTCTGATTGGTACTCCAACTGCACATACATAGAAAAAAAACTTGATAGAATTCAGCTCCCCTTCTCACATCCCTCACAGGCTGGAAGATGCTTCCCCCCATCAACCACAGACTCTCCTCCGCCCCCACCACATTAATGACCCCCATCTTCTCCACCCCTTCCCCCACCCAGCCTGTTGTGAGCCCCTTCCCCCATTCATCTTCACTGATCACAGGCAAAGCGTCAGCTGACCTCTCCTCCGCCACCATTCCCCCCTCCTCCTCCACTGATCACAGGCAGTGTGGCAACAGATGCCCCCTTCCCCCTTACTGATCACAGAGTGGCAGCAGATGCCCCCTTTCCGCCTCACTGATCACAGACAGAGTGGCAGTGGACCACTACTCCTCCCCCCTCACTGATCAGAGCAGAGTGGCAGCAGACACCCACTCCCTCCCTCTCTGACCTCAAGCTGAGAACTGTTGGATGTTAGGTAGTTACCTCCTCACTAGCTGGAGTGCCCAAATCTGACTTTCGTAGAGCATGCCTGTTTCATGCCAGATCTGGATGGACGAATGCTGTGCTAAAGGG
The DNA here is from genome assembly GCA_024679065.1 of Sphyrna mokarran. Lineage (NCBI taxonomy): Eukaryota > Metazoa > Chordata > Chondrichthyes > Carcharhiniformes > Carcharhinidae > Sphyrna > Sphyrna mokarran. The sequence continues at coordinate 6,155,770 of JAGIQG010000037.1, forward strand.
GGAAGAGCCGGCAAGTTTCAGCATGCAGCCCATTAAGTCAATTTAAATGCATGAAAATGTACAGCCAATGGCCGTGATCAGGACCGTCTTTTTCAGGCAAGGTTCTCGTCGGGGCCATTTTCAGGCCCTGGTAAAGAGGAATAGGTGTAGAGATGGGTGTGACTCACATTACTCGCCTCATGCCCAACTTTACCAATTTTTCACCCCCGAAATGGGCGCAACTTGATGTTAAAATCAGGTCCTTAGTGTCCAAAGATGTTCAAGTTTGGTGGATTGGCCACGCTAAATTGCATATTTGTGTCTAAAGATGTGTAGGTTAGGTGGATTGTCCATTCAAATTTGTCCCTTTAGTGTCCACAGATGTGTAAGTTAGGTGGATTGGCCATGGTAATTTACCTCTTAGTATCCAATAAAGTATGTGTTAGATGGATTGGTCATGATAAATCGCCATTGCTGTTCAAACATGTGCAAGTTAGTTACATTGCCCCTTAATGTCCAAATATGCACAGATTAGGTGGTTTGATTGTGCTTATTTGCCGGTTAGTGTCCAAAGATGTTTGGGATAGTAAATTTTGGGTAGTAAGGTTTGGTCATGGTAAATTGTCCTCTTGTATCCAATTGTCCGAGTTAGGTGGATTGTCCATTCAAAATTTGTCCCTTTAGTGTCCCCAGATGTGTAGGTTAGATGGATTGGCCATGCTCATTTGCCCCTTGATGTTCAAAGATGTGTAAGTTAGGTGGATTTGCCATGCCATCTTAGCTGGTAATATCCAAAATGCGCAAGTAAGGCAAATTTGCCATTCTAAATTGTCCATAAGATGTGCAGGTTGCACGAATTGGTCATGCTAAATTATTCCTTAGTATCCAAGTGTATGGTCATTTGGCTATGCTAAATTGTCCCTTAGTATCCAAATATATGCAAGTTAGGTGGATTATCCAATCAGTAAAGGTAGGCACCTCCTCCATGATAATCCTCAATACCGGTGCCCCACAAGGCTGCCTTATTAGCCCTTTACTACATTCCTTGTACACCTCTGACTGTGCAGCCAAATTCCCCCCTCCAATTCGATTTTCAAGTTTGCTGATGATATCATTCTAGTGGGATGAGATGATGAGACAGAATATGGATATGAGATAGAGAATCCGGTCAACTGGTGTGGCAACAATAATTTCTCCTTCAATGTCAACAAAACAAAATAGATTGTCGTGGATTTCGGGAAGCATAAACAGGGACATGCATCTGTCGACATCAATGGGGATGAAGTAGAAAGCGTCGAGAGTTTCAAGTTTTTAGGTGTCCAGATCACCAACAATATGTCCTGGTCCCCCCCATGCCAACACTATCGTTCAGAAAGCCCACGAATGCCTCTACTTCCTCAGAAGATTAAGGGAATTTAATAAGCTATGACTCACCAACTTTTACAGATGCACCATAGAGAGCATTTTTTTTTCTGGTTGCATCACAGTTGCTGTGCCCAAGACCACGAGAAACTACAAAAGATCGTGAATGAAGCCCAAACCATCATACAAACCACCCTTCCATCCATGGACTCTGTCTAGACTTCTCGCTGCCTCGGCAAAGCAGCCAGCATAATTAAGGACCCCAAGCACCCCGTACATTGTCTCTTCCAACTTCTTCCTTTGGGAAAATGATACAAAAGTCTGAGGTCATGTACCAACAGACTCAAGAATAGCTTCTTCCCTGCTGCTGTCAGACGTTTGAATGGACTTACCTTGCATTAAGTTAATCTTCCTCTGCACCCTAGCTATGACTGTAACACGACATTCTGCAGTCTCTCGTTTCTTTCTCTATGAACGGTATGCTTCGTCTGTATAGTGTGCAAGAAACAATATATCAGATCAAATCAAATCGATCCTTAGTGTTCAAAGATGAGCAGGTTAGGAACTGGCCATGCTAAATTGCCCCTTAGTGCAACTATCTTGATTATCTGAATAAGGTAAAAATTATGGATGAAGTGAGCATTATCAGTAACTTTAAAAAAACTATCAAACCATATTATTTCTGACCTAGGAGTGTATTCATTCCCTGCTTTCTGATGGACGTTGTAAATTCTAACCACTCCACATCTTCCCATTGTTATCCTTTTCAAATCATGATTTAATTCCCTTCTGAACCTCACCATTTAAACTATTTTTAATTTGCCTTGAATGTTATTTGCTTTCTGCATTAAATAGGAAACCCTCATCCGCCCCTTTGGAACTTTAGCCAATTGCATTAATCAATGGTTAACACTGCTGCCTCACAGCAATGGAGACACAGATTTAATCACTGATTTGGGTCACTGTCTGTGTGGAGTCTGCACGTTTTCCACATGCCTGCATGAGTTTCCTCTGGCTGTTCCGGTTTCATTGCACAGATGTACATTTTGGAAGGATTGGCCATGTAAATGCCCGTGTTTACGTGGATAGGGTGGATGGGAGGGCCCTGGGTGGAATGTACGGGCGTTGAGAAATTATGTTGCAGTTGTACGGGGGGCATTGATGAGGCTGCACCTGGGATTTTCTGTTCAGTTTGGATCACCATGCTGTCGGAAATATGTTATTAAACTGGACAGAGTACGGAAGAGATTACAAAGATGTTGCCAGGACTCAAGAGACTGAGTGATAGGGAGATATTTGACAGGCTAGGACATTTTTCTCTGGACCATAGGAGACTGAGGGGTGATCTTATAGAGGTATATCAGGTCATGAGAGGCATAGATAGGTTGAATCGCTAACTTGAGGGAAAGTTACAATGGGAGAGAATTAATGGAAATCTGAGGAGCAACTATTTTTTGTACAAGATTTGTGGAATGAACTGCCAGAGGAATTGATTGAGGCAGGGATATTGACAATAATTAAAAAGGCTTTTGGACAGATACATGGATAGACAAGGTTTATGGGCCAAATGCAATCAAGTGGGTTAAGCTGAGATGGTCTTTTTAGTCAGCACAGACCAGTTTAGGCCGAAGGGCTTGTTTCCCTTCCATAGACTATTTGATTCTACTTCAGGAAATGATGATGTGAAATTGCCAGAGGGGAGTCCACACCAGTGAATAAATGACTCTGGAATAAAGCTGTCAAAGAACGTATTTTTAAATCCATTCGTGGGGCATGGGCGTTACTGGCTGGCCAGAATTTACTGCCTATTCTTAGTTGCCCTTGAGAAGATGGTAGTGAGCTTCCTTCTGGAATCGCAGCAGTCCATGTGCTGAGGGTTGACCCACAAAACTGTTAGGATCAAAATTCCAGGTTTTTGACCCAGCAAATGTGAAGGAACGGCCAATATACTTCAAAGTCAGGATGTTTGTTGGCTTGGAGAAGAACTTGCAGGTGGTGATGTCCCCATGTATCTCTTGCCCTTGTCCTTCTAGATGGAAGTTGTTGAGGGTTTGGTAGGTGATATCTAAGAATCTTGTAGATATACACACTGCAGTGTATCTTGTACATAGTACACACGGCTGCTACTGAGTATTGGTGGTGAAGAGATTGAATGTTTGTAGATGTGGTGGCAATCAAGCAAGGCTGTTTTGCCCTAGTAGGTGTCAAGCTTCTTGAGTGTTGTTGGAGCTGCACCCATTGAAGCAAATGGGGAGTATTCCATCACACTCCTGACTTGTGCCTTGAAGATGGTAGATAAGATTTGGGGATTCTGGAGGCGAATTGTTCATCACAGTATTCTTAGCTTCTGACCTGCTCTTGTAGCCACTGTGTTATGTTGCAAGTCCAGTCGAATCTCTGACCAACTGTAACCCCAAGGTTGGAGGAACAACAGAACAACATTGTGCGCTTGTAAATGTAACCAATGGTATCACAGCCAGACATAAGTCAGAGAATGATATAATGCAGAGGTGGCCCTCAGGCCCATTCAGTCTGCACCAACACGCAAGAAACACTTGACCTACCCAGTCTTATTTACCAATACTTGGTCCATAGTCTTGAATGTTATGATGTACCAAATGTCATCCAGGTACTTTTTAATGGATGTGAGGTAACTAAGTTTTTAAATGCATTTATTATTGTCACAAATAGGCTTACATTACATATATTGAAGTGGCATTGTAGCACAGTGGTTAGCACTACTGCTTCACAGCGCTAGGGTCCCGGGTTTGATTCCCAGCTTGGGTCACCATCTGTGCATAGTTTCCACGTTCTCCCCATGTCTGTGTGGGTTTCCTCCGGATGCTCCGGTTTCCTCCCACATTCTGAAAGACGAGCTGGTTAGGTGCATTGACGCAAACAGGCTCTGGACTGTGGCAACTAGGGGAATTTCACAGTAACTTCATTGCAGTGTTAATGTATGTCTTACTTGGGACTAATAAATGAAATGTAGCTTCAACATTAACACTGCAATGAAGTTATTCTGAAAATTCACTTATTGCCACACTCTGGCAACTGTTCAGATACATGGAGGGAGAATTCGGCGTGGCCAATGCATCTAACCAGCGCATCACTTAGACTGAGGTAGGAAACCGGAGCAACCAGAGGAAACCAAGTACATATTGGGAAAATGTGCAAACTCCACAAAGATGTGACACAAGCTGGGAGTCAAACTTGGGTCCGTGGCACTGTGAGGCAGCATTGCTAATCTCTGTGCCAACATGCCACCCTATCTCCCAGACTCCACCACCCTCCCAAGCAGGGCATTCAAGACCGTCACCAGGTAAAAACACTTTTCCTCACATATCCCCCCTAAAGTTCCTGCCCGTCACTTTGAACCAATATCACCTGGTGACTGACTCTTCAACTCAGGGGGACTGCTACTCCTTATCCCACTCTGCCATGTCTCTCTTAATCTTGTAACAACACAAAAAAGGTTATCCAAGTTATACTAGATAAACGTGATTTAACTGAAGGCAAGTTGAGAAACAGTGAAAGAAACCATGCAATTGAACAGATACATTGCAATGTGACACTAAGAGCTAGCTGGTTCACGAATTGCATCCAGCTCTGATACATTGAAATACAGAAATAACAGGGAAGAAGTGTCACTTACAGGGAACACCGAAAGCAGCTAGTAGAGGATAGTATATTTTCTGTACATCGGTGAAAGCAAAATATATCCTCAGCAGCGTCATGAATGACCATCCGGAGCTTGGGTTTTCCAAGGAAAACCTCGAGCTGTAATACTCCAGCATTTTGCTTCGATTCTCAATCCACTTCCCATGAGGAAGCACGCAATCCGCAGCAGAGTCAGATGGAAGCTCCCAGATATATCAAGCTGCAAACCCTCTGGTGATTTACTGAGGGTCCATAGGGGTTGCTTTAATTCCAGCCATTGAACAAACAGTTACTGGTTCGTTACTGCAACACGTCTTTTTCATGGAACAAAACAGATTTATGGCATATTGTGTCAAAGTCAATTCAAACTGTTAAAGAGTTTGGCAATCTATTAGAATGATTCATTCAAAGAATCCCTACAATTCAGGAAAGAAAAAAAACAAATTGGAAATAAATTGTGGAATTGTAAAATGGGAAGAACTGCATTGTTTAATGCTGTTTGTGTGATGCAGTGTAAAAGATCTGTGCCAGAATTCACCCACCCCACTCGCCATGGATTTGGAGCAGGTGAGGGGTGAACAATGAGAATGCCCGTTGACCTCAGGCAGGATTTTCCAGTCTCGCATTGAGCAAAGTCATATAATCCTGCCCCATGGGGGATATGTTATAAAGTTTTAAAGTTAATTTATTTGTGCCAGAAGTAAGCTTAGATTAACACTGCAATGAAGTTACTGTGAAAATCCCTGAGTCGCCACAACGCAGTCGCTGTTCAGGGACACTGAGGGAAAGTTTAGCATCGCCAATGCACCTAACCAGCACGTCTTTCAGACTGTGGGAGGAAACTAGAACACCCAGAGAACACCCATGTAGACATGGGAGAGTGTGCAGATTCCAAACAGTCAGTGACCCAAGCCAGAAATTGAACCCACGTAGAATTTCCGAGAAGCTTTTACAGAGGCTAACTTTCCCCAGCATTCCGTCATGTGTCCCCAGATTACACCATCAATAGCGAAACGATGTGGACACTGGGAGACTCCCCCGACTTCCTGCTATTGCCTGAACAACAGATCCAGTTTTCTGCTATGCTGGTGATGCCACACAATCTCTACAGTGCAGAGATAGAGGCCATTCAGCCCATTAAATCTTGCACTGACTGTCCAAAAGGGCACTCATCCCCATATCCGTCTATCCCTGTACATTTAGTATGGTTAATCCACATAATCTGTACATCCTTGACAGTAATGGGCAATTTATAATGACCAACCCACCTAACCTAGGCACCTTGGGCACTAATGGGCCAATCCACCTAACTTGCACTTCGTTAGACACCGAGGGGGAATTTAGCATGGCCAAACCACCTAACCCTCACATCTTTTGAACGTGGGAGGAAACCAGAGCACCTGGAGGAATCCCATGCAGACACAGTAAGGGCAATTTAGCACGGCCAATCTAACTAATCTGCATATCTTTGGACAGTAAGGACAATTCAGCATGCTCAATCCATCTAACCTGCACATCTTTGGACTGTGGGAGGAAACAGGAGAACCCAAAGAAAACCCACGCAGGCACGGGGAGGATGTGCACAGTCATCAAAACCAGAATTGAACGGTGTCCCTAGCACTGTGAGGCAGCGGTGCTAACCGCTGTGTCACAGTGCTGTCTACAATACTACCGAGGAAGTATTCAATGAATGGTAGGACATAAAGAGATTCTGTGGAACAAAGGGACCTTGGCGTCTTTGTCTACAAATCTCAGCAGGCGGAAAGCCATGTCAGTAAGGTGTGAAAAAGGCATATGGGACACAACTTTATTAATCGAGACTTTGATTACATAAGCAGGGAAATCATGATGGAGTTGTATAGAACTATGGTGAGGCCACTGCTGGGCTACTGTGTGCCACTCTAATATTCACGTTACAGGAAATATGTGATCAAACAGAAGCAGGTGCAGAGGAGATTCACCAGGATGCTGCCTCGGATGGACTTTTAAGTTATGAAGAAAGGCTGGATAGGCTTGGGTTGTTTTTGTTGGAGCAGAGAAAACTGAGAGGTAACGTGACTGAGGTGTACAAGATTATGAGAGATATGTAGGGACACATGATATAGGTAGGTCAAGGGAAGGGGACATAATCAGAAATTTATGGAGTTGGGGTGGAAGCTTAGGGCCAATACTGGCAGAGTGGTTATCTCTGGACTCTTGCCTGTGCCAAGGGATAGTTTAGAGAAGAACGTAGAGAGGGAATGTTTGAACTCGTGGCTGTGGGGATGGTGCAGGAGGGAGGGGTTCAAGTTCCTGAGCAACTGGGACTCATTCTGGGATAGGTGGGACCTCTACAAGAGAGATGGTCTGCACCTGAACCAGAGAGGAACTAATATCTTGCGGGGGAAATTTGCAAAGGCGATGCAGGGGGCTTTAAACTGATTCGGGGGGTGGGGGTGGGATCCTGAGTAGTTGGGGTGCTAAGAGGGATAAGAGTAGTGGTGTCATAGAGGAAAGCTGTAAAACAGAGCAGCGTACGGGTGGAGTAGGGCATGGTTTGAAATGCGTATACTTTAATGCAAGGAGTATTTGCAATAAGGTGGAGGAACTTGCAGCTTGGACCAGTACCTGGAACTTCGATGTTGTGGCCATTTCAGAGACTTGAGTACAGCAGGGACAAGAATGGATGTTGCAGGTTCCGGGGTTCAAATGCTTCAGTCGGAGGAGAGAAGGAGGTAGAAGGGGGGGAGGAGTGGCATTATTAGTCAAAGACTGTATCACAGTGACAGAAAAGAAGTTTGATGAGAACTTGTCTGTTGAGGTAGTATGGGCTGAGGTTAGAAACAGGCGAGGAGAGACCACCCTGTTGAGAGTCTTTTATAGACCTCCTAAAAGTTCTAGAGAGGTAGAGGAAAGGATTGCAAAGTCAAACCTGGACAGGAGTGAAAGTAATAGGGTAATTGTTATGGGGGACTCTAACTTTACTAATATTGATTGGAATAGCTATAGCTCTAGCTCGTTAGAGGGGTCAGTTTTCATACAAAGTGTGCAGGAAGGTTTTTTGACTCAGTATGTAGATAGCCAACTAGAGGTGAGGCTACATTGGATTTGGTGCTGGGCAATGAGCCAGACCAGGTGATAGGCTTGGAAGTTAGTGAACATTTTGGTGATAGTGACCACAATTCGGTTACGTTCAGCTCAGTGATGGATAGGGATAGGCATGAAGCTGGGGGCAGTAGTTATAGCTGGGGGAAGGGTAATTATGAGGCCATAAGGAGAGAATTAGGGTGCCTGGATTGGACTAAGAAACTACAGGGACTGGGAACATCTGAAATGTGGAGCTTATTCAAGGAAAAGCTGCTGCGAGTCCTTGATAAGTATCTCCCTGTCAGGAAAGGAGGAAATGGTCGAGTAAGGGAACCTTGGTGTACGAAAAATGTTGATTCACTGGTTAAAAGGAAAAAGGAGGCTTATGTCAGGATGAGGCTTGAAGGGTCGGTTAGTGCAATGGATAGCTATAGATTAGCCAGGAGGGAGCTAAAGAGTGAGTTGAGGAGAGCTAAGAGGGGACACGAGAAGACTTTGGCTGGTAGGATTAAGGAGAATCCTAAAACATTCTTTAGATATGTTAAGAGTAGAAGGTTGGTTAGGGCAGGATTAGGGCCAGTCATAGACAGCAGTGGGAAGTTGTGCGTGGAGCCTGAAGAGATTGGAAAGGCACTGAATAAATATTTCTCTTCGGTATTCACGCAGGGAGATGTAAATGTAGTTGTGGAAAACACTGAGGTACAGGATTGCAAACTGGAAAGTATTCAAGTAGATAGGGAGGATGTGGTAGGTATTCTTGAGGGTTTGAAGTTGGATAAGTCCCCTGGGCCGGATGGGATTTACCCTAGGATTCTCTGGGAGGCAAGAGAGGCAATTGCAGAGCCTCTGGTTCTGATCTTCAGGTCGTCGTTGGTTACGGGTATGGTTCCAGACGACTGGAGGATAGCGAATGTGGTCCCATTGTTCGAGAAGGGGAAGAGAGACCTTCCAGGGAATTATAGGCCAGTAAGTCTTACTCTGTTGTGGGCAAAGTATTGGAGAGAATTATTAGGGATAGGATTTACAGTTATTTAGAGAGAAATGAATTGATTGGGGATAGTCAGCATGGTTTTGTGAAGGGTAGGTCGTGCCTTACTAACCTTATTGAGTTTTTTGATAAAGTGACCAAATAGGTGGATGGGGGTAAAGTGGTTAATGTGGTATATATGGACTTTAGTAAGGCATTCGATAAGGTGGCCCATGGAAGGCTTCTGCAGAAAATGCAGATCTATGGGATAGAGGGTGACTGAGCTAATTGGATTAGGAATTGGCTAGCAGATAGAAGACAGAGTGTGGTGGTTGATGGGAGATATTCATCATGGAATTCGGTTACAAGTGGTGTGCCTCAGGGGTCTGTTTTGGGGCCCCTGCTGTTTTTAATTTTTATAAATGATCTGGATGAGGGTATTGAAGGATGGATTAGTAAATTTGCAGATGACACTAAAGTCGGTGGAGTGGTAGATAGTGAAGAGGGGTGTTATAGTTTGCAGAGAGACTTGGACAAGTTGCAGAGCTGGGCCGAGAGGTGGCAAATGGAGTTTAATGTGGAAAAGTGTGAGGCAATGCACTTTGGCAGGAATAATAAATGTGTAGAGTATAGGGCTAATGGTAGGATTCTTAATAGTGTTGATGAAAAGAGGGATCTTGGTGTATTTGTGCATAGATCCCTGAAAGTAAGCAGTCAAGTCGATAAGGTTAAGAAGGCATACGGAGTCTTAGCTTTTATTGTTAGGGGGATTGAATTTCGGAACCGCAACATCATGTTGCAACTGTACAAAACTCTAGTGCGGCCGCACTTGGAGTATTGTGTGCAGTTCTGGTCCCCACATTATAAGAAAGATGTGGAGGCATTGGAGAGGGTACAGAGGAGGTTTACCAGGATGTTGCCCGGTATGGAGGGCAGGTCTTATGAAGAGAGGCTGAGGGATTTGAGGTTGTTTTCGTTAGAAAGGAGGCGGCTAAGAGAGACCTTATCGAAACATAAAAGATGATTAGAGGTTTAGATAGGGTGGACAGT
>JAGIQG010000037.1:6170853-6257169 GCA_024679065.1 Sphyrna mokarran
TCAGGTCATTTCTCATCCTTCGTCTCTCCAAGGAGAAAAGACCGAGCTCTCTCAACCTACCCTCTTAAGGCATGCCTCCCAATCCAGGCAACATCCTTGTAAATCTCCTCTGCACCCTTTCAATAGCTTCCACACATCCCTCATGTAATGAGGTGACCAGGACTGAGCTCAGTACTCCAAGAGGGGTCTGACTAGTGTCTTATAAAGCTTCTGCATTATCTCCCACCTCTTAAACTCAATCCTTCGATTGATGAAGGCCAGTACACCATATACCTTCTTAACCATATCCCCTATCTGCGAGGCCAATTTAAGAGTCCTGTGAACACAGACCCCATGGTTTTTCTGATCCTCTACACTGCTAAAAGCCTTATCCTCGATATTATACTCCTTCATCCCATTTGACCTGCTAAAATGGACCACTACACATTTATTCGGGTTGAAGTCCATCTGCCACTTCTCCATGCAGTCTTGCATCCTACCTATGTCACGCTGCAACATCTGACATCCGTCTAGATTACCCACAATTGCTTCAACATTTGTGTTATCTGCAAAATTACCAACCCATCTCTCGACTCCCTCTTCCAGATCATTTATAAAGATCACAAACAGCGAGGGTCCCAGAACAGATCTCTGGTCACTCCACTGGTGACCGACATCCATGCAGACAAAGACACATCTATGACCACTTTCTGCCTTCTTGGGTAAACACAGTAAGAAGTCTGACAGCACCAGTTTGAAATCCAACTGATTTATTTGATAGTAAACTCGTAAGCTTTCAGCTCTATGTCCTTCATCAGAATGAGGTTTTCATCCTCATCCTCGTCCGGAGTTTACTATCAAATAAATCGGTTGGATTTAAAAATTGACGTTGTCAGACCTCTTACTGTGTTTACCCCAATCCAACGCCGGCATCTCTACATCATGACTTCTGTGGCAAGCTAGTTCTAGATCCACAAGGTAACAGTCCTTTGGATCCCATGCCCTCTCACTTTCTCAAGAAGTCTGGCATGGGGGACCTTATGGAACATATTGCTGAAATCCATATAACCCACATCTTCGCTCTTCTTTTGTCAATGTGTTTAGTCACATTTTCAAAGAACTCAACCAGCCTTGTAAGGCACAATCAGCCTTTGACAAAGTCATGCTGACTATTATTGAGCACACTACACTTCTTTAAATGTTCATAAATCCTGTCTTTCAGTGTCATAAGAACATAAGAAATAGGAGCAGGAGTAGGCCATCCAGCCCTTCGAGCCTGCCCCATCATTCAATAAGATCATGGCTGATCTGTAAAGTTCATCTCTGAAAGTTGGCAGTCAAGTCAATAAGGTTGTTAAGAAGGCATACAGAGTCTTTGCTTTTACTGGTAGGGGAATTGAATTTCGGAGCCGCAACGTCATGTTGCAACTGTACAAAATTCTAGTGCGGCCGCACTTCGAGTATTGTGTACAGTTCTGGTCTCCACATTGTAAGAAAGATGTGGAGGCATTGGAGAGGGTACAGAGGAGGTTTACCAGGATGTTGCCCGGTATGGAGGGAAGGTCTTATGAGGAGAGACTGAGGGATTTAAGGCTATTTTCATTAGAGAGAAGGCGGCTAAGAGGTGACCTTATTGAGGCATATAAGATGATCAGAGGATTAGACAGGGTGGACAGCGATAGCCTTTTTCCTCGGATGGAGAAGGCTAGCACAAGGACATAGCTTTAAATTAAGGGGTGGTAGTTATAGGACGGATGTCAGAGGTAGGTTCTTTACCCAGAGGGTGGTAAGGGTACGGAATGCCCTGCCCGCTGCAGCTGTAGATGCGCCAAGTTTGGGAGCTTTTAAGTGGTCAGTGGATAGGTTTATGGATGAAAAGGGAATGGTTTAGGTTAGAGAGTCATTGCTTTATCTTAATTGGTTGGCGCAACATCGAGGCCGAAGGGCCTGTTCTGCGCTGTAATGTTCTATGTTCTAGTACCACTTCCTCGCTTTCTCCCCGTAACCCTTAATTGCCTTGTCAATCAAAAACCTATCCACTCTTAAGTTGAACATATTCAGTGAGGAAGCCTCCACCACCTCATCAGGCAGAGAATTCCAAAGATTCACCACCCTTTGCATGAAGAAACCCCTCCGCAACTCTGATCTGAACTGCCACCACCCCCCCACACCCCTCCAATCTTGAGGCTGTGCCCTATAGTCCTGCTATCTTTGCTAAGCAGGAAGAGTCTCTCAACCTCTACCCTATCCACCCCCTTCATTGTCTTCTATGTCTCTATAAGATCCCCTCTCAGCCTTCTAAACTCGTTTCCATCAACTCACCAACCACTGACTCACCGGTCGGTAATTTCCTGGGCTGTCCCTATTCCCTTTCTTGAATATAGGAACCGCATTCACAATCCTCCAATCCTCCTGAACCTCTCCCGTCTCCATCGACGATGCAAAGATCATCGTCAGAGGCTCTGCAAACTCTGCCCTGGCCTCTCACAGTAACCTGGTCTCGGCGATTTATCTATCTTGATGCTATTCATAACCTCCATACATCCTCTTTCTTAATGTCCACATGCTCAATCTTTTCAGTCCGTCGCAAGCCACCCAGATCTTCTTCAACCGTGAATGCCAAGGTAATGCATTCATTCAGCGCTTCTGCTATTTCTACCGGTTCTATACAGACTTGCCCACCTTCATATTTTATCAGTCCTATTCCTTCACATCTCATCCTTTTACTCTTCACATATTTGTAGAATGCCTCCGGATTAACTTAAATCTTACCTGCCAAGGCCTTCTCATGACTCCTTCTGGCTCTCTTAATTTCCTTCTTAAGTTCCTTCCTTCAAGCCGTATACTCCTCTAGATCCCGAACATCTCCTAGCTCTCTGAACCTTTTGTACGCTTTACTTTTCTTTTTGACTAGGTTCATTACAGCGTTTCCCATAACCTACCAAAACTCCCTGTCTCATTGGAACGTTGTCATGCAGAACTCTAGACATGCATTCCTTGAAAATCTGCCACCTTACTTTGGTACTTTTTTTTTCCTGAGAACACCTCCATCCAATTTATTCATCTAGTTTCCTTCCTGATGCTTTCATATTTCCCTTTACTCTAGATAAACACTTGCCTAACTTGCTTGATCCTATCTCTTTCCAATGCTAGCATAAAGGAGATAGAATTGTGATCACTATCTCTGAGATGATCTCCCACTGAGAGATCTGATGTCTCTCCAGGTTTATTAGACAGTACCAGATCGAGTACAGATTCTCCTCTTGGTGGCTTATCCACATACTGTGTCAGGAAATCCTCCTAATGCACCGAACAAACTCCTCCCCATCCAAACCCCTTACCCTAGGGATATTCCAACTGATGTTCGGGAAAATAAAGTCTCCCATCACAACAACTCCGTTATTACTACATCTGTCGAGGATCTGCTCCCCTATCTGCTCCTCAACATCCCTGTTACTCATTGGGCAGCCTATAGAAAACACCGTCATCTGACCCCCCCCCCCCCCCCCGTTGAAAACACCCAGCAAATTATCAATCCTTTCCTGTTCCAAACTTCCACCCACAGAGACTCCGTAGACAATCCCTCCGCGGCCTCCAGTGGATATGTTTGGAGACAAGATGTCCCAGGAATTATCAGTGTGAACAGTGTGGACACAGTAGGATGTGTTTGGGGTCAGAATGTCACAGTTCACCACACTGGAATTCTCAGTGTGAATAGAGTGGGATCGATTGGGGGTCAGGATGCCCCAATTCCCCACTCTGGGATTCTCAGAGTGAACAGTGTGGAATGTGTTTGGGGGCATGTTGATTCCAGTTCCCCACCCTGGGGTTCTCAGTGTGAACAGGGTGAGATATGATTCTGGGAAGGATGTCCCAGCTTCCACCCAGAGAATGTCAGTGTGGACAGTGTAGAATCTTTTTGGGATCAGGATGTCCCATTTCACCAAACTGGGAGCATCAGTGTGAAAAGAGTATGATGTGTTTGCAGATAGGATGTCCCAGCCTCTCTCGAAGAGATTCTCCTTGTAAACAGTGTGGGATATGTTTGGGCACAGGATGTCCCAGTTTCCCACCGTGGGATTCTCAGTGTGATCAGGGTGGGGTTTGCTTGGAGACAGGATGTCCCTGTTCACAACCATGGGATTCTGAATATGAAGAGGGTGGGATATGTTTGGAAAGAGAAGATCCCATTTCTCCATTCTGAGACCCACAGCCTCAACAGAGTGTGATGTGTTTGGTGGCAGGATGTCCCATCTCCCCACCCTGAGATTCTCGGTGTGAAAAGAGCGGGGTATATTTCTAGGCAGGATGTCCCAGTTCCCCAGCCTGGGATTCTCAGTGTGTAAAACGTGGGTTGTGCTGGGTCAGGATGTCCCATTTTCCCACCCTGATTTTTTTCAGTGTGAATATGGTGCGATTTTTTTGTGGGCAGCAGGTCCCAGATCCTCACGCAGAGATTCTCCTTGTGAATAGTGTGGGATATGTTTGGGCACAAGATGTCCCAGCTTCCCATTCTGCGATTCTCAGTGTGAACAGGATGGGATAAGTATGGAAATATGATGTCCCATTCCCTAGTCTCTGGAACTAAGAGTGAACAGGGTGGGATGTATTTGGGACGGGATGTGGCAGGTCCCTACTCTGGGATTCTCAGTGTTAAGAATATGGGATGTGTTTCGGACAGGATGTCCCATTTCCACACCCTGGGACTTTCAGTGTGGACAAGGTGGGACGTGTTTGGGACAGGATATTCCTAACCTCAGAGCGACCAATATGGGTTGCTTCTTGGGGGCAGGATATCGCAGTTTCTAATCTGGGACGCTGAGTATTCCAGGGTAAGGAAGAGGGACGTTCTGTCCTGGAGTATATCCCCCCTGTTCATTCTGAGATCCGGAGGATGAGGAACTGCGACATTCTATCTCCAAACACATACCACCCAATTCATAATGAGAATTCCAGGGAAAGAAATGGGACATCCAGTCTCCAAACACATCCTACCCAGTTCGCAATGAGAATTCCAAGGAGAGAAATGGAACATCCCTGTCTCCAAACACATCCCACCCAGTTCATAATGGGAATCCCAGGGAGAGAAATCGAACATCTCCAAGCATATCCCACTTTGCTCAGACTGAGAATATCAGGGTGGGGAACTGCAACATTAGAACGTAGAACATAGAACAATATAGCACAAACACGCCTTTCGGCCCACGAGTTGCGCCGATCACATCTACCAATCCACAGACCTATCTATAACCCCCTATCCTTTTCTTTTCCATATACTCATCCAGAAGTCTCTTAAAAGACCCCAGTGAGTTTGTCTCAACAACCTCCAACGGCAGTCTGTTCCATTCACTCACCACCCTCTGAATGAAAAACCTACCCCTAATATCTCCTTTGTATTTGCTTCCCTGCACAGGATCTACTGGATCAGTAAATTTGCAGATGACACTAAAGTTGGTGGAGTGGTAGATAGTGAAGAGGGGTGTTATAGTTTACAGAGTGACTTGGACAAGTTGCAGAGCTGGGCCGAGAGGTGGCAAATGGAGTTTAATGTGGAAAAGTGTGAGGTAATGCACTTTGGCAGGAACAATAAATGTGTAGAGTATAGGGCTAATGGTAGGGCTCTTAATAGTGTTGAGGAACAGAAGGATCTTGGTGTATGTGTCAATAGATCCCTGAAAGTAGGCAGTCAAGTGGATAAAGTTGTTAAGAAGGCATATGGAGTCTTAGCTTTTATTGGTAGGGGGATTGAATTTAGGAGCCGCAGCATCATGTTGCAACTGTACAAAACTCTAGTGCGGCCGCACTTGGAGTATTGTGTGCAGTTCTGGTCCCCACATTATAAGAAAGATGTGGAGGCATTGGAGAGGGTACAGAGGAGGTTTACCAGGATGTTGCCTGGTATGGAGGGCAGGTCTATGAAGAGAGGTTGAAGGATTTGAGGTTGTTTTCGTTAGAAAGGAGGCGGCTAAGAGGGGATCTTATTGAAGCATATAAGATGATTAGAGGTTTAGATAGGGTGGACAGTGATAGCCTTTTTCCTAGGATGGAGAAAGCTAGCACGAGGGGACACAGCTTTAAATTAAGGGGTATAGTTATAGGACGGATATCAGAGGTAGGTTCTTTACCCAAAGAGTGATTAGGGAGTGGAATGCCCTGCCTGCAGCTGTTGTAGATGCGCCAAGTTTGGTGGCGTTTAAGAGGTTAATTGATAAGTATATGGAAGAGAAGGGAATGGTTTAGTTTGGAGGGGCATTGCTTTTTATTTTGGTCGGCACAACATCGTAGGCCGAAGGGCCTGTTCTGTGCTGTAATGTTCTATGTTCTATGTTCTATGTTCTATGCACCTTAAATCTGTGTCCTCTCGTAGTGACCATTTTAGCTCGGGGAAATACTGTCTGAGAATCCACCCTATCTATTCCTCTCAACATTTTATAAACCTCTATCAGGTTGCCTCTCAACCTATGTCTCTCCAGTGAGAAGAGTCCCAGCTCCCTCAACCTATCTTCATAAGGCCTGCCTCCCAATCCAGGCAGCATCCTTGTAAATATGAACCCTCTCAATAGCCTCTACATTCTTCCTATAATGAGGCGACCAGAACTGCGCACAATAATCCTAATGGGATCTGACAAGTGTCTTATAGAGCTGCATCATTACCTCTTGACTCCTAAACTCTATTCCCCGATTAATGAAGGCCAGTACACCATATGCCTTCTTGACCACTTCCTCCACCTGCGAGGCCGATTTAAGAGCCCTATGGACCCGGACCCCGGGATCCTTCTGCTCTACAACACAGCTAAGACTCCTACCCCTCATATTGTACTCCTTCATCCCATTATTCTGGCCAAAATGGATCCACTACACATTTACCTGCGTTGAAGTCCATCTGCCACTTCTCCGCCCAGTCTTGCACCCTGTCTATGTCCCGCTGCAACTTTTGGCATCCTCCAGACCATCCACAACACCACCGATCTTTGTACACGCCGGCGAAACTTGCTCACCCATCCCTCCACTTCCTCATCCAGGTCATTTATGAAAATGACAAACAGCAGGGGTCCCAGAACAGATCCCTGGGGCACTCCACTGCTTACCGACCTCCATGCAGAACAAGACCCATCCACAACTACTCTCTGCCTTCTGCCGGCAAGATGTAGAGATGCTGGCGTTGGACTGGGGTAAAGTCAGTAAAGTTTTACAACACCAATTTTAAATCCAACCAATTTATTTGATAGTAAATCCGCGAGCTTTCGACGCTATGCGCCTTCGTCAGGCAAATGCAGTTTTCTGATCTGCAGAGGCACTCATATCCACACAGACAGTGCCGGCAAGCCAGTTCTGGATCCACGAGGCCAAAGTCCCTTGGATCCCAAGCCCTCTCAGTTTCTCCAGAAGGCTTGCATGTGGGACCTTATCAAACGCCTTACTAAAGTCCATGTACACAACGTCCACCGCCCTTCCTTCGTCAATGTGTTCAGTCACATTTCAACTAGGCTCGTGAGGCATGACCTGCCCTTGGCAAAACCATGCTGACTATTTCTAATCAGTCCAAACTTCTCCAAATGTTCATACATCTTATCCCTCAGAAGCCTCTCCATCAGCTTACCAACCACTGAAGTCAAACTCACCGGTAATTTCCTGGACTACCCCTGTTCCCTTTCTTAAAGATAGGAACCACATCCACAATCCTCCAATCCTCCGGAGCCTCTCCCGTTTTCATGGACGACACAGAGATCATCGCCAGGGGCTCTGCAACCAGTTCCCTCACCTCCCACAATAACCTGGGGTACATCCCATCCGGTTCCGACAACTTGTGTATTCTATCTCCAAACTCATCACAACCTGTTCACACTGAGAATCCCGGCTGTGGATCTGGGATATCCTGCCCTCAAAAAAACATACCACTAATTCACACTGAGATGGTGGGGTGGGGTATGGTTGGGGCAGGTTATCGCCCTTCCCCACCCTGGCATTCTCATTGTGAGCATGGTGGGTGGTGTTTTGGGGAGAGGATGTTACAGTTACTGAGTCTCTGACTCTCAGTGCAAACAGGGTGGCTTGTTTTTGGGTGCAGGATTTCTCAGTTTTCCATCCTGAGACTTGCGGTCTGAACAGATTGAGGTGTGTTTGGTTGCAGGATGCCCCAGTCCCCCTTTCTGGGATACACAATGTGAACAGGTTGGGATGGGTTTCTTTGGGCTAAGATGTCCCAGCCCCCCATACTGAGATTCTCAGTGTGAACAGTACTGATGTGTTTGGAAACAGGATGTTCCAGTTCTCGACCCTGGATTCTCAGTGCAAAGAAGTTGGATGTGTTTTGGAGCAGAAGGTCCCTGTTATCCACCCTGGGATTCTCAGTCTGAACGGGGTGGTTTGCTTTTGGGTACAGGATGTTCCAGTTCTCGACCCTGGGATTCATGGTGCAAACAGGATTGGGTGTGTTTTGGAGCAGAACGTCCCTGTTATCCATCCGTGGTTTCTCGGTCTGAATAGGGTGGCTTGCCTTTTGATACAGGATGCCCCAGTTCCCCATCGTTGGATTATCTTTTTTTTTAACAGTATGCCATGTATTTAGAGACAGGATGTCCCAGTTCCTCACTTTGAAATTCTCAGTGTGAAGGGTGAGATGTGTATAGAAGTAGGATGTCCCACTTTTCCATCCAAGGATTCTCAGTGTTAACAGGGTGGGATGAGTTTGGAGGCAGGATATCCCAGTTCCCCACTCTCCAATTCTCAGAGTGATCAGATTGGAATGTGTCTGGATATGGGATATGCTGTCCCCCACTCTCGGGAAGACCGAGTGAACAGGGTGGGATATGTTTGGGGCAGGGAGTCCCAGTTCCCCATCCTGTTTTTCCTAGTGTGAACAGTTTGGGATGTGTTGAGGTATGCTGTCCCTATTCCCCAAACGGGGATTCTCAGTGTGAACAGGGTGGGATGTACTGGGGCAGGATGCCCCAGTTCCCCACTCCGGGAAACTCAATATGAACAGGATGGTATGACTCTGGAGAGAGAGGATGTCCTGTTCCCCACTCTCGGGAACTCAGAGCGAACAGTTTGGGATGTGTTTCTGAGAAGATGCCCCAGTTCCCCATTCTGGGATTCTCAGTGTTAACAATATGGATGTCTTTCAGACTGGATGTCCCAGTTTCCTACTTTTGGGAACTCAGAGTGAACTGGATGAGATGCGATTCGGACAGCATGTCCCACTTCCCCACTATCGAATCCTCAGTGTGGACAGGATGGGATGTGTTTGGGGGAAGATGTCGCAGTTCTCCACCTTGCGGGTCTCAGTGTGAGCATGTAGGGATGCCTTTTGGTGACAGGACCCATCTTGGGGCACTGAGTATTTCAGGGTGAGGAACTGGGACATTTTGACTGAAACACATCCCCCTCCTGTCTTCTCTGAGATCTGGAGGGTGTTGAACTGCGACATCCTTCCTCCAAACACATCGCACGACGTTCGCACTGAGGGAAAGAAATGGGACATTCAGTCTCTAAGCAGATCCCACTTTGCTCAGATTGAGAATCCCAGAGTGGGGAACTGCGCCATGCTATCTCCAAACTCATCCCACTCTTTTCATACTGAGAATCCTGGTTGGAGACCTGGGGTTCCCTGTCCCTGAAAACATCCAACCTGTTCACACTGAGACTGTGGGCTGGGCTTTGTTTGGGGCAGGTTATCGCAGTTCCCCACCCTGGCATTGTCAGTGTGAACATGCTGGGGTGTGTTTTGGGGAGAGGATGCCCCAGTCACATGCATTCTGATTTTCAGTACCAACAGGTTGTCACGTTGGGACATCCTGCCCCAGTTTTCCATCCTGTGATTTGCCATCTGAACAGGGTGGGAAGTGTTTGGGGGGCAGGATATCCCAGTTCCCTGCCCTGATATTCACAGTGTGAACAGGTTGGGAAGTGTTTTTTGTGGGGGGAGGAGGGCAGGATGCCCCATTCTCCCACACTGAGATTCCCAGTGTGAACAGGATGGGATGTGTTTTTTTGGGATAGATGCCTCATTCCCCCACACCGAAATTCCCAGTGTGAACAGGATGGGATGTGTTTCTGAGCAGGATGTCACAGTTCCTCGCCCTGAGATTCTCAGTGTCAACAAGGTGGGATGTGTTTCGAGAAAGGATGTCCCAGATCCCGACCCTCATATTCCAGGTAAACTTTATGGGATATGTTTTGGGGCAGGATGTCGCTGTTCCCAACCTGGGATTGTCGGTGTAAATCACGTGAGATGTCCCAATTCCCCACCCTTGGATTATCTATTTTAACAGTGTGCAATGTATTTGGAGACAGGATCTCACAGTTCAACAGTGTGGGATTCTCGGGATGAACAGGGTGAAATGTGCATGGGGACAGGATGTCCCGCTTCCCTACCTGGTATTCTGAATGTGATGATGTGGGCTGGGGTAAAACAGAAAGAAGTCCCACAGCTTGAAGTCCTACAAGTTTAATTTTGGCAAATGCCCCGAGCTTTCAGCACACGTTGTCCCTTCGTCCGGTATCTGGGAGTTCGGATCACAAACAGGGCGCAAAGACACAAATTCAATTTACTTGAATAATGATTGCAATGTGAGACTTTACAGCTAATCAAGTCTTAAAGGTACAAACAATATGAGTGGAGGGAGCATTAAGCACAGGCTAAAAAGATGTGTATTTCTTCCAATCAGTATAGTTAGTGAGGTTTTACAAGTCGAGGCAAGTTGTGTGGGTTACAGATAGTGTGAAAAGAATCCAAGGTCTCGGGTGAGACCTTCCTCATGTGTGCAGACCTTGGCTATCAGTCTCTGCTCTATGTCGTGAAGGCACCTTGGAGAACGCTTACCCAAAGATTAGAGGCTGAATGCCCGTGAACGCTGTAGTGTTCCCCAACAGGAAGAGTCTCGCCTAGTGACTATCCAGCAGTATTTATTCACCCATTGTTGCAAGTCTGCATGGTCTTCCCAATGTACCACGCTGTGGAGTATCATTTCCTGCACCATATCAGGTACAAAACGTGTTTTGTGTTTTGGGATAGGATATCACAGTACCCCACCTTGGGATTCTCAATGTGAACAGGGTGGGATGTGTTTGGGAGCGGGATGTCCCAGTTCCCACCCTGGGTTTCTCAGTTTGAACAGGGTGGGATGAGTTGGAGACAGGATTTCTCAGTTTTCCACCTGTTTTTCCTCAATGTGAACAGGGTGGGATGTGTTTGGGGGCAGAAAGTCCCAGTTCCTCACCCTTGGATTCTCAATGTGAACAGGGTGGGATGTGTTTGAGGGCAGGATGTCCCAGTTCCCCACACTGGGTTTCTCAGTTTGAACATGGTGGGATGTGTTTGGGGGCAGAATGTCCCAGTTTCCACCCTAGGATTCTCAATGTGAACAGGGTGGGATGTCTTTGGGGGCAGGATGTCCCAGTTCCCCACACTGGGTTTCTCAGTTTGAACAGGGTGGGATGTGTTTGGGGGCAGGATGTCCGAGTTCCCACCATGAATTTCAGTGTGGGCTGGGTGGGGTGTGTTTTTGTGGAGGATGTCTCAGTTCACCACACTGGGTGTATCAGTGTGAAAAGAGTGGTATGTGTTTGGGGGCTGGCTCTCCGAGTTCCTCACCATGGCTTTCTCAGTTGAGGTTGGAGGGGCAGGGCCTTGATGTGAGAAGATGAGCGCATTGAGGTGGGAGGGTGAGAGTTTTGAGGTGAGAGGGGAAGCACATTGAGGTGAATGAGGGATCATGCTAAGGTGAGAGAGGGAGAGTGTTGCGATGGGAGGGGGAGTATATTAAGGTGGGTGGGGGAGAGCATTGAGGTGGGAGGGGGGAGCGTGTTGAGGTGGGACGGACAGCGCGTTGAGGTTGGGAGGAGTGTACATTGAGGTGGGAGGGGGAGTGCATTGAAGTTGGAGGGGGGAGCATGTTGAAGTGGGGGGACACCGCATTGAGATTGGAAGGAATTTACATTGAGGTGGGAGGGAGAGTGTGTTGATGTGGGAGGGGGAGTGTATTGAGGTGGGAGGGAGTGTATGTTGAGATCGGAGGGGAAGGGCATTGAGGTTGGAGGGGGGAGCGTGTTGAAGTGGGAGGGACAGCGCGTTGAGGTTGGAAGGAATGTAAATTGAGGTGGGAGGGAATGCGTGTTGATGTGGGAGGGGGAGGGCGTTGAGGTGGGGGGGGGGGGGGGGCTCGGTGAGGTGAAAGTGGGAGCGCATTGAGGTTGGACTCTTGAGCAGTAAGTGGGAGTGCTGACTTGAATGTAGAATGTTGAAGTGAGATGGGGACAGTGCAGGTTAAAGTGACGGTGTTGGAACGGGGATTGTTGATGCCAGGGAATATGTTGAAATTGGAGGGGAAATGTTAATATGAGAGAGGGAGCATTGTGAGGAGGGAGAAATCTTGAGTGGAACGGGAGTGAAGGTGTGAGGGTTGAGAATGTTGAGGAGTAGTCAGTGTTGAGATAGGAGGTAGTATAGATGTGAGGTTAGATTGTTGAAGTGTGACTAGGCGGGGGAATATTGAGATGAGAGAAAAGTATTGATGTGCGAGAGATATTGATGAAGTGAAAGGGGCAGATGGAAGTGAGGGGAAGAGTGATGACGTGAGAGGGGTTGTTGAGGTGAGAGGGGGAAAGTTAAGGTGAGACAGAGTGCTGAGATAAGAAGAGAGAGCTGACATGAGAAAAGGAATATTGTGGTGAGACAGGGTGGGATTTGGCCACCGTGTTCACCCCAAAATCAAACAATCCCAACAGAAATAATGGGATCTTTATACCATCCGCTCCAACTCCCTCTCATGCCCAGTGTGGGGCAGGAGATTTATCTCTTGGGGATCTTGAGGTGAGAGTGTGAAGCTGGAGGTTGGGAGTTTAGAGATGAGGTGGATAATGTTGTGATACGTGGGGTAATATAGAGGCTAGCAGGGAGAATTGATATGAGGGAAGGCATGTATTAAGGTGGGAGGGGGAGAGTGGTGCTGAGAGAGGGTGTTCTGATGAGAGGGGTGATGTTGATCTCAGTGGGAGAATGTAGATGTGAGAAATTGAGTGTTGAGGTGAGAATTGGTCTGTTGCAATGAGAGGGGATGTGTGTTGAGGATTGGAGAAGTTTGTTGAGGTGGTGGAGGGTGCTCAGTTAAGGGGAAATGATTTTGAGGGGTGTGAGTGTTGAGGTGAGAAAGGGAGATCTGACATGATAGGACATTGTTCTCTTGAAACATAACAGTATTGAAACATTAGGGGGCATGTCGAGTTGAGAGGAGGAACTTCCATCTGAGAGGGCTGTGTTGATGTGTGAGGGGAAGAATTAAAAAGACTGGGGAGCATTTAGATAGGAGTGGTCATTGAGATGAGAAGGGGTGTATTTTCAGATAATGGAGGTATGGATCGCAGGTGGTGAATTTGGGTGCGAGAGGGAGAATTTCGATGTGAGACTGATAGAACATAGAACATTGCAGCACAGTACAGGCCATTCGGCCCTCGATGTTGCGCTGAGCAATAGAACCAATTTTATGACCCTCTATCCTAAACTATTCCAATGCTATCCATATAACTATCCACTGACCATTTGAATGCCCTTAAACTTGATGAGTCCACAACTGCTACAGGCAGCGCATTCCACACCCTTACTACCCTCTGAGTAAAGAATCCACCTCTAGCATCTGTCCTATAACTACCGCCCCTTAATTTAAAGCTATGTATATGAGTATATGGAAAAGAATAGGATAGGGGGTTATAGATAGGTCTGTGGATTGGTAGATGTGATCGGCACAACTCGTGGGCTGAAGGGCCTGTTTGTGCGGTATTGTTCTATGTCCCCTCATGTTATCCATCTCCATCCGAGGAAAAAAGGCTCTCACTATCCACCCTATCTAACCCTCTGATCATCTTATATGTCTCAATTAAGTCACCTCTTAGCCTTCTTCTCTCTAATGAAAATAGTTTCAAGTCCCTTAGTCTTTCCTCATAAGACCTACCCGGCATACCAGGCAATATCCCGGTAAACCTCCTCTGCACCCTTTCCAATGCCTCCACATCGTTCTTATAATGTGGCGACCAAAACTGTACACAATACTCCAAGTGATAGCGTTGAGGAGAAAGGACGTCACATCTGTGTGATAGAGGTTGTATGGAGAGGAGGAGGGGGGTGTGTTGAGGTGAGCTGGAGTGTGTTGAGATGAAGGTGTGTGTTAAAGTGACAGGATAGATTCAATCAGAGAGGGAGGTAATGGGGAGTGCTGAGTTGAGGACGTGAGTCTTAATGTTGCTATTTTTTAAAAAAAATCATGCAGCTTACATGGAGGTGAAGCTAAGCTGGATCAGTCAGGTGATTTTTTTTTCCCCTTTTGGCCTTTAGTGTTGTTTTGAGAAGCCGTATAACAATAAGCTAAGTCTCTCTCTCTCTCTTTCCCTCTCCTCTTTTTTTTTAAAAAGGCAGTGTTTTGCCAAACAGATTGCACTACAACCTCTTCTGAGTTTCTTGTTAAGGGATTTTGAGCATCCAGCCCAGGAGGCACTAGAGTATGTGATGATTTTGAGCGTTTTGTGAATCGGGTGTTGGCTTTGGTTGGAATACATTAGAGATATTTCCTTCAGAGGTATATATTATCGTGATTGTTGTGTATCTTGTTTGCAGTTGTTAAAGCTTCTTGCTAACTGCCTTACTACACATGTCAACAATAGTCTTAATTCAACTTTGTTTTGAATAAAAGATTCTTGTGTGTCAGTTCACTCACAGCTGAAGTGGAGTTCGAGGTCATCCATTTGTTTTGGAAGAACAGCAAAATGGACTGCTTTTGAAATGGTAAAAAACATGCTGCTGTGCAGAGGGACCACGGCATCCTTGTGCAGGAATCACAAGGAGTTGGTTTGCAAGTGCAGCAGGTAATTAGGAAGGCAGATGGAATTTTGTTCTTCATGGCTTGAAAGATGGAGCTTAAAAACAGCGAGGTTATGTGGCAGCTGTGTAAAAGGCATTGGTGAGGCCATACGTGGAGTTCTGTGTACAGTTGTGCTCTCCTTACTTGAGAAAAGGATATGCTGGTACTGGAGTGAGTGCAGAGGAGATTCACTAGGTTGATTCCAGAGTTGGCTTATGAGGAGTGATTGAGTAGGCTGGGGCTATACACATTGGGATTCAGAAGAATTTGGGGGAATCATATAGAACCATATAAGAATATGAAGGGATTAGTTCAGTTAGAAGCAGGAAAGTTGTTTCCACTGGCAGGCAAAACTGGAGCTAGGGGCATAGCCTCAAAATAAGGAGAAGCAGATTTAGGATTGAGTTGAGGACGAACTTCTTCACATAAAGGGTTGTGACTCTGCGGAATTCCCTGCCTATTGAAGCAGTTGAGGCGACTTCATTGAATTTTTTAAGGCAAGGATAGATAATTTTTTGAACAGTAAAGGAAGTAAGGGTTGTGGTGGATGGGTGGGTGAGTGAATTCATGGAAAGGTCAGCCATAATTTTATTGAATGATGGTGCAGGCTCGGGGGCCAGATGGCATCTCCTGCTCCTAGTTGTCATGTTCTTTTGAAAACTCTCATGCTCATTTCTAGCCAAGTTCAAGGTCAAGTGTTTCAGGTCACACGAACTTCGTAGAACACCTGAAAGTATCCAACATGACTTACAGCAATGGGAGTGTCCGGGATTGAAATCTATATTTCGTGATTGATTTCAGATGAGTGAATTCAAAGACAGTGAGTGGTGTGCAGGTTCGTGTTTTCTTTTAAGGTGTTGCATTTAAGTTTAAATAGGGAGTGTGGTTTTTGGATTAATGGTTCTTTCAGAGGTTCAGAAGTTGCGGCGGGTGGAGGAAGTCATGCAAGTTACCTTACAGAAAGTGACTAAAGCAAAGCTTTTGGAATTGGCAAACACATTGCAGTTGGCATTGATTGACAGAGTATAGAAAGGGGAGATAATTCGGGCGATAGCGCAGCATTTGAAATTGCCTGATGCACAATCAGAATCGTTGGAAATGGCGAGAATTCAATTACAAATGAAACTGAATCAATATGAAAAATAATTTAAATTATTTGATTACAAGCGAAAGAATAGGAAAAGGGAGGAACAGCAAGCAAAATAACTAAATTTATTTGAATTACAGACAAAAGAAATAAAATGAGGCAAGAGAAAGAGGAAAGGAAAATTAGTGAGACTTTAGAAAATGGTCTTCAAATATAAACATCGGCTATGATTGGTGGAGAAAAGACCAAAGTACAGTCTGAAGCTAGTGATAGGGCTAGTGAGAAAATGAAGGGCAGGAAATAAATCAGGAGACAGAAAAGACAACATTACAATAATATGGGGTCTTCAATATGCAAGTGGGCTAGGAAAAATCAGATAGGTAGTGAATTACAAGAAAAGGAATTGGTGGAATGCCTAGGGTTTATATTTTTCGGAGCAGTTTATGACGGAGCCAACTCGGGAACAGGCAATTCTGAATTTAGTGATGTGCAATGAAGCAGAATTGATTCAGGGAATTGAAGGTGAAGGAATCTTGGGGAGCAGTGATATGATAGAATTTACCCTACAGTTTGAGAGGGAGAAGCTGGTGTCAGATGTAAAGGTATTATAATAACTTAGCGGTAACTATGAAGAAGATGAGGAAGCAGCTGGCAGAAGTTGACTTGGAAATGGGACCAGCAGGAAAAGGACAGGCAATGGACACATGTCAAGTTATAATAAAATAAAGGTAACTATGAAGAGATGAGGGAGCAGCTGGCCAGAGTTGATTGGAAATGGAGCCCAGCAGAAAAGACAGTGCAATGACAATGTCAAGAATTCTTGAGAGTTAGAACATAGAACATAGAACATAGAACATTACAGCACAGAACAGGCCCTTCGGCCTTCGATGTTGCGCCGACCAAAATAAAAAGCAATGCCCCTCCATACTAAACCATTCCCTTCTCTTCCATATACTTATCAACTAACCTCTTAAACGCCACCAAACTTGGCGCATCTACAACCGCTGCAGGCAGGGCATTCCACTCCCGAACCACCCTTTGGGTAAAGAACCTGCCTCTGATATCCGTCCTATAACTATCACCCCTTAATTTAAAGCTGTGTCCCCTCGTGCTAGCTTTTTCCATCCTATGAAAAAGGCTATCACTGTCCACCCTATCTAAACCTCTAATCATCTTATATGTTTCGATCAGGTCCCCTCTTAGCCTCCTCCTTTCTAACGAAAACAAACTCAAATCCCTCAGCCTCTCCTCATAAGACCTGCCCTCCATACCAGGCAACATCCTGGTAAACCTCCTCTGTACCCTCTCCAATGCCTCCACATCTTTATTATAATGTGGGGACCAGAACTGCACACAATACTCCAAGTGCGGCCGCACTAGAGTTTTGTACAGTTGCAACATGACGTTGCGGCTCGAAATTCAATCCCCCTACCAATAAAAGCTAAGACTCCATATGCCTTCTTAACAACCTTCTCGACTTGACTGCCTACTTTCAGGGATCTATGCACATACACACCAAGATCCCTCTGTTCATCTAGACTGCTAAGAATCCTACCATTTGCCCTATACTCTACACATTTATTATTCCTGCCATAGTGCATTACCTCACACTTTTCCACATTAAACTCCATTTGCCACCTCTCGGCCCAGCTTGCAACTTGTCTAAGTCCCTCTGCAAACTATAACACCCCTCTTCACTATCTACCACTCCACCGACTTTAGTGTCATCTGCAAATTTACTAATCCATCCTTCAATACCCTCATCCAGATCATTTATAAAAATTACAAACAGCAGGGGACCCAAAACAGACCCCTGAGGTACACCACTTGTCACCGAACTCCACGATGAATATCTCCCATCAACCACCACCCTCTGTCTTCTATCTGCTAGCCAATTCCTAACCCAATTAGCTAAATCACCCTCTATACCATACATCTGCATTTTCTGCAGAAGTCTTCCATGGGCCACCTTATCAAACGCCTTACTAAAGTCCATATATACCACATCAACCGCCTTACCCCCATCCACCTCTTTGGTCACTTTTTCAAAAAACTCAATGAGGTTAGTAAGGCACGACCTACCCTTCACAAAACCATGCTGACTATCCCCAATCAATTCATTTCTCTCTAAATAACTATAAATCCTATCCCTAATAATTCTCTCCAATACTTTGCCCACAACAGAAGTAAGACTCACTGGCCTATAATTCCCTGGAAGGTCTCTCTTCCCCTTCTTGAACAATGGGACCACATTCGCTATCCTCCAGTCCTCCGGAACCACACCCGTAACCAACGACGACCTGAAGATCAGAGCCAGAGGCTCTGCAATCTCCTCTCTTGCCTCCCAGAGAATCCTAGGGTAAATCCCGTCGGCCCAGGGGACTTATCCAACTTCAAACCCTCGAGAATATCTAGCACATCCTCCCTATCTACTTCGATACCTTACAGTTTGCTACCCTGTACCTCAGTGTTCTCCATAACTACATTTACATCACCCTGCGTGAATACCGAAGAGAAATATTTATTCAGTACCTCTCCAATCTCCTCAGGCTCCACGCACAACTTCCCACTGTTGTCTATGACTGGCCCTAATCTTGCCCTAACCAATCTTCTATTCTTAACATATCTAAAGAAAGCTTTAGGATTCTCCTTAATCCTATCAGCCAAAGTCTTCTCGTGTCCTCTCTTAGCTCTCCTCAATTCACTCTTTAGCTCCCTCCTGGCTAATCTATAGCTATCCATTGCACTAACCGAGCCTTCAATCCTCATCCTGACATAAGCCTCCTTTTTCCTTTTAACCAGCAAATCAACTTTTCTCGTACACCAAGGTTCTCTTACTCGACCATTTCCTCCTTGCCTGACAGGGACATACTTATCAAGGACTCGCAGCAGCTGCTCCTTGAATAAGCTCCACATTCCAGATGTTCCCAGTCCCTGTAGTTTCCTAGTCCAATCTATGCACCCTAATTCTCTCCTGATGGCCTCATAATTACCCTTCCCCCAGCTATAACTACTGCCCCCAGCTTCATGCCTATCCCTATCCATCACTAAGGTGAACGTAACCGAATTGTGGTCACTATCACCAAAATGTTCACCAACTTCCAAGCCTAACACCTGGTCTGGCTCATTGCCCAGTACCAAATCCAATGTAGCCTCACCTCTAGTTGGCCTATCTACATACTGAGTCAAAAAACCTTCCTGCACACTTTGTAAGAAAACTGACCCCTCTAACGAGCTTGAGCTATAGCTATTCCAATCAATATTAGTGAAGTTAAAGTCCCCCATAACAAATACCCTATTACTTTCACTCCTGACCAGAATTGACTTGGCAATCCTTTCCTCTACCTCTCTAGAACTTTTAGGAGGTCTATAAAAGACTCCCAACAGGGTGACCTCTCCTTTCCTGTTTCTAATCTCAGCCCATACTACCTCAGCAGACAAGTCCTCATCAAACTTATTCTCTGTCACTGTGATACAGTCTTTGACTAATAATGCCACTCCTCCCCGCCTTCTACCTCCTTCTCTACTCCTCTACTTCTCTACTTCTCTACTAGTTATTTGGGAGTCTCAACAGAAATTCATCCCGAGGAGAGGTAACATTTCACAGGGAGGGAGAGGCATCCATGGCTGATGAGGGAAGTCAAGAACAGCATAAACACAAAAGAAAAGGCATCCAAATTGGCAAGGGTTAGTGGGAAGGCAGAGGATTGGGAAACCTTTAAATTGAACAAAAGACAACTAAAAAAGCATTAACGGAGATGATGAAATATGAGTGTGAGCCAACTTGTAACATAAAAGATAGGAAGATTTTTGTTCAATGTATTAAAAAGGTGAGAGAGGTAAAAATAGTCTGTGGACCATGGGAAATGAGGCTGGAGAAGGAACAATAGGAAACAAAGGAGGGCAGAGAAACTGAACAGTTACTTTACATCAGTTTCACGGTGGAAGACACCAGTGAGAATACAGAGCTCCAGGAGAGTCAGGGGGCACAGGTGAGTGTAGTGGCCGTCACGAAGGAGAAGGTTTTGGAGAAATTGAAATGTTTGAAGATGGATAAATTACCTGGACTGGATGGACTACATCCCAGCGTTCTAAAAAAGATAGCTGAGGAAATTGTGAAGGCATTGTTGGTAGTGTTCAGGAATCACTGGAGGTAGGGAGTGTCCCAGGGTATTAGAAAACAGTTAGTGTAACATCACTGTGTAAAAAGGCAGGGAGGCAGCAAATGGGAAATTATAGGCCGGTTAGCCTGACTTTGGTCATTGGCAAGATTTTAGTGTCCATTATTAAAGATGAGTTTGTCAAGTAATTGGAAGTGCATGAGAAAGGAGGACTGCATCACCATGGTTTTGTCAAGGGGAGTTCATGTCTGACAAATGTGTTTGAGTTCTTTCAGGAGGTAACAATGAATTTAGATAAAGGAGAATTAGTGAACATGATTTAATAAGATTTCCAGCATAGGGACTGTTAAATAAGTAAAGTGCCGAATAAGCGCCAATAAATAAAACTCTACCTGACTCAGTCTCTTTTCATATAAGAGAGTTGCTACCGCATGAATCAGCCTGATAAACATTCGCTTACTCTCTGTATAACAAAGACATCCTTCTCCAGATAAGGACACTGAAACTGCATAGAATATTCAAAGTGTGGCCTCTAGCAATGCCCTGTACAATTGCAGTAACACATCTCTATTCCAGTACTGAAACCTAATCCCTCGGAAGGGCAGCATATCATTTGTTTTCTTTACTCTCTGTTGTACATGCGCACTTACTTTTGCTACTGATGCATGCAGATGTCAAAATCTCACTGAGTATTCACCTCTTTCAATTTACATTCATCAATTAATAATCTGTTTTCCTATGTTGCTGCCAAAGTGGATAACCTCACATTTACCCACATTTTACTGCAACTGCTTTGCACATGCCCACATATTGAGTCTGTTCAAATCACACTGAAACAGTCCTGCATGCTTCTCATAGCTCACCCACCTTTTATCATCTGCAAATTTGGAGATTATACATTTTGTTCCATGTTCAGAATAACTAATATATAATATAAACAGTTGGGGTCTGTGCACAGATTCCCGCAGTACTCTAGTAGCTATTGACTGCTTAACAGAAAAAGACCCATTTATTGCCAAATTTTACTTTCTATCAGCAAACTAGCTTTCCATCCATCTCAAAACATTACCAGCAATACCATAGAACCATAGAACTCTACAGCACAGAAACAAGCCTTTTGGCCCTTTTTGGCTGTGCTGAACCATTTCTCTGCCTAGTCCCACTGACCTGCACCTAGAACATAGAACATTACAGCGCAGAACAGGCCCTTCGGCCTTCGATGTTGCGCCAACCAATTAAGAAGAAGCAATGATCCTCTAACCTAAACCATTCCCTTTTCATCCATAAACTTATCTACTAACCTCTTAAAAGCCACCAAACTTGGCGCATCTACAACTGACGCAGGCAGGGCATTCCATACCCTTACCACCCTCTGGGTAAAGAAACTACCTCTGACATCCGTCCCATAACTACCACCCCTTAATTTAAAGCTATGTCCCCTCGTGCTAGCTTTCTCCATCCTAGGAAAAAGGCTATCACTGTCCACCCTATCTAAACCTCTAATCATCTTATATGTTTCAATAAGGTCTCCTCTTAGCCACCTTCTTTCTAACGACAACCACAAATCCCTCAGCCTCTCTTCATAAGACCTGCCCTCCATACCAGGCAACATCCTGGTAAACCTCCTCTGCACCCTCTCCAATGCTGTACCCTCTCCAATACCATGTTCTTTTATTTTACATTCGCAGTCTGTTATGTGAGACCTTGTCGAAAGCCTTCTGGAAACCTAAATGAACCACATCAACTGGTTCTCGTCAGTTAACTCAACTAGTTACATCCTCAAAGAATTCGAGTAGATACTTCAAACCTCCTCTGTATATCCCTTCTGTAAACGCATGCTGACTTTAACTGATTATTCACCACATTCCAAGTGGTGAGTTATATAATCAGGGATAAATTCTCCAGCTCCAATTTCCGCTATGCTAATGTTACGTTCTGTGGGATCAGTATGATGTATCACTGATCATTTGTCTGTAAAATGCTGACACGTAGATCAGTCACAGAGTAACAGCATCAAGCAGCTCACACACAGATTTAGACAACTACAATTGTAATAGTCATTTTGCAGGAACAGCGGATAATTCCATGGATCCTGTAGCATATTTTCTTCACCGTTTGAAATTCCCAATACATTTTCAACCTGAAGTAATGTGTCCCTTCAGTCTGCAGGTAATTTCTGTGTTAACCCCATGGTGATACATTTCCAAGGACTTTCATATATTCCCTGGGATACTGACAGTGCAAAATCATTCATCTTTGAGTTTCTTCAAATCAACAAACACATGACAACATTGATAAAGGTTGTGAAATATATTTATTATTGAGACTGAGTTGCTACCATTCAAAGAATGGATGATGCTGATCACATCCATTAATCTATAACATTAGAGACTTTGTTACCACCAAAGGTATGGTCATTTAAAACACAACTCTCAAGATCCCATGTTGCCTCAGTGCTGTCTTTTACCCGACTGTTAACTTTCAGTGATTCAATTCCAAATGTTAGAGTGTCTTCCTATGGGCAATTCCACTGTATCTTGGGATACAGTTACTCTCTTTAAATCTGGAAATCCATTGAATCCATTCACATCCCCTAATGGTGATTCCAATTTCAGATTTAATCTGCAATGGATTCAAGAAGATGGATCTAAATAACTGAATCTATCTCTTCCAGCTCCATGTTTCTCTGCAGCCCAGTTAAGATGCCCACTGAGGTATCACAGTGGTTAGCATTGCTGCCTCATAACGCCAGATACCTGGGTTCAATTCCTGGCTTGGGGCATTGTCTGTGTGGAGTTTGCACATTCTTGCTGTATCTGCAAGAGTTTCCTTAGGTTACTCTGATTTCCTCCCACAGTCTGAAAGACATACTGGTTAGGTGCATTGGCAATGTTAAATTCTACCTCAGACTCCCCAAACAGGCACCAGTATGTGGCCACTAGCCAATTTTCACAGCAACTTCATTGCAGTGTTAATGTAAGCCTACATTTGACACTTTATAAATGTTAAAGGCAGTCAAGTGGATAAAGTTGTTAAGAAGGCATATGGAGTCTTAGCTTTTATTGGTAGGGGGATTGAATTTAGGAGCCGCAGCATCATGTTGCAACTGTACAAAACTCTAGTGCGGCCGCACTTGGAGTATTGTGTGCAGTTCTGGTCCCCACATTATAAGAAAGATGTGGAGGCATTGGAGAGGGTACAGAGGAGGTTTACCAGGATGTTGCCTGGTATGGAGGGCAGGTCCTATGAAGAGAGGTTGAAGGATTTGAGGTTGTTTTCGTTAGAAAGGAGGCGGCTAAGAGGGGATCTTATTGAAGCATATAAGATGATTAGAGGTTTAGATAGGGTGGACAGTGATAGCCTTTTTCCTAGGATGGAGAAAGCTAGCACGAGGGGACACAGCTTTAAATTAAGGGGTATGAGTTATAGGACGGATATCAGAGGTAGGTTCTTTACTGAAAGAGTGATTAGGGAGTGGAATGCCCTGCCTGCAGCTGTTGTAGATGCGCCAAGTTTGGTGGCGTTTAAGAGGTTAATTGATAAGTATATGGAAGAGAAGGGAATGGTTTAGTTTGGAGGGGCATTGCTTTTTATTTTGGTCGGCAGAACATCGAACGCCAAAGGGCCTGTTCTGTGCTGTAATGTTCTATGTTCTAAACTTCCTCTGGGTATAAACTGTTGAATATCACTGGGAATCTTCATCTAGCCGTTAGTGCAAGTGCACGTGAACAAGTTCAGAATTGAAAAAAATAAATCCTCCAGCCAATTTTGAGGTTACATCCTCGATCAGAGAGATTGGGTATTTATCCAGCTATGAGAAACAGTTTACCGTTTATATAAAATGTCCAATACAAATTATTTTTCATTAATTTTTAGGAATTAGATGTTGCCTGCCAGCCTGTATTATTGTCCATCCTGAGTTACCCATGTTCAGAGGGAATTAACTGTCAACCCCGTTGCAATGGGCCTGGGACATTTAGTCCTGACCACAAAAGGACAACAGTTGTCCTTTCCTGGGGCATTAGTGAACCAGATCTCTCTTTCTGAAAATCAGCAATGTTTTTCTGGTCACCAGCTGATTCTGAATTCCAGATATATAGAAATCATAGAAACCCTACAGTGCAGAAAGAGGCCAATCAGCCCATCGAGTCTGCACAGAACACAATCCCACTCACACCCTACTCCCATATCCCTATGCATTTTACCCACTAATTCTTCTAACCTACACATCTCAGGACACTAAGGGACAATTTTAGCACAGCCAATCTACCTAACCCACACATTTTTGGCCTGTGAGATGGAACTGCAGCACCCGAAGGAAACCTATGCAGACACATGGAGAATGTGCAAACACCATATATATTTGCATATTTCTTCAAATTCCACTATCTTCCATGACGGGTTTTGAACCCAGGTGCACATATCATTAGCTGATGATCTGTATTAATGGCTGAGTGATAAATCCAACAGTCCATCACATCCATGCACTCAGTGTACACACCCTGAGTTCTGGAAACTTAGACACACCAGATTATATACATCTGCAGGTCTCCCAGTGTCTCAACCAGTGAACTCATATTCCAATAACTCCACCCGATAGGTGTTGTTAAAGTCATTAAGTCTCTCTGTCTCTTTCTGTCTTTCTGCGCATCCCTCTTCCTGTATCTCTCTCTCTCTCTCTCTATGTTTCTCGCTACACTCTAACTCTGTGTCTCCTCCCCTGTCAGTCTCACTTTCTTTCTCCCTCTCCTTTTCCCTCTCTATGTACTATGTTCTCTGTCCCTCTTTTCTTATTTCTTTGTCATTCTATCTCTGTATTCTACCTCGCTCAGCCTTTTGCTCTTACTGTGCTCATTGTACTCATTCATGCCTCACTGTTTCAATTCCCTGATGTTTCTCTGTATCTTTCTCTTTCTGTTCTCCTTTCCTCTTAGTTTCCATCTGTCATTGCATCCCCCCAACTGTCTCCCTCTGTCTGCCTTTGTCATTCCCTGTCCATATCTCTTCCCATTTCCCTCAATCTCTTCCCCATTTTTCTCTCTCTGTGAGAGTCCCGATATGTCTCTGTCTTGTCTCCTAGTCTCTTTATGTCTCTGTCTGTCTGTCTGTCTCTCTCTCTCTGTCTCTTTATCTCTTTGTGTCTCTTTGTTTCATTCCCTCTCTCTGTCAATTTCTGTCTTAATGTTAGTCTCACTGCCCTCTCTCTCTTTACCTGTCACTCTTTCTGTCTCTGTGAAGCTGTTTGCTATTTATAGTTTGAATGTTCAATTGGAAAAGTCAGGGATCTTGTAGTTGCAGTTTCCTCTAGAAGGACGTGTGTTGAAGAATTAAAGTAAGGGGATATTTCAGCAGATTTTTCAGCTGCTGTCTGAAGTGAGTCTGTGTGACAGTTTAAATGGCCGTGTTTGTGCAGCAGCTCAGGAGTTGCAACACGAAGCCCAATTCCATAAAGAGTGATCTAACCGAATTGACTCATAGCCAAAATAAAACATCCAACTCCATATAGAAAAAAATCATTAACATTGACCATAACAGGATGAAATTGGCTGAGATAATAAACAGTAAAATGATGGATTTCTTGCTACTTTCCATTTCTGGGTCTTTGGGATTTTCCCCACTGCTATGAACCCGGAGTCTCCTGCAGGCTCTGTTGCTCACTAATATGTATCTGACAGTGAGAGCATTGAACAGCAGAATCAGGACAAATGGGACAGTCGGGGTTGGAAGATGATGGAGGAACTTGATTGATACCCAGACAGGAGATTCCACACGATCCATTGTGACATCACAAAACCAGGGGACATTCGCCAGCCGATACCAAATTGAGAACATAAAATACTAGAAAATGTTCTTTAAACAGCTCAGTACCGTCACTGTTCCCAGAACAACAGCTGCTGATTTCTCGCTGCAATATTTACTTTTCAACTTGGGGCAGCAAATGGCCACAAATTGATCAAAGGTGAAAGTGACAGTGAACCAGAACAGTCAGTGGCTGCATAAAGCAGGATGGCATGGATGTTACACACGGGGAGCCACAGCAGGAAGTAAAACTGTTCCTCATAAACAGTGAGAAGGTGTCTCAATATCAGGTCGAGGATAATGACCAGCAGATCCCCCACTGACATGGCCACCAGGTAACGAGTGACACATTTGGACAGACCACAGTTTCTGCTCACCAGCGTCACAATTGTCATTATATTCGCTCTCAGGGAGGGAAATAAAAACAAAGATGACATTCAGGAAAGAAGTTACCATTTAGACTGAAGATGAGTTGAAAATAAATAAGCATATACACACATAAAATCACTTAAATATGTTTTTTTAAATCCAGCACATCTTGTGCAGTGTGAGAGGAAAGAGGAGCATCCAATGGAAACCGACAAAGACACGGGGAGAAGGTCCAATCTCCACACAAACAGTGACCCAAGGCTGGAATTGAACCCAGGTCCCTGACGCTGTGAGTCACCAGTGCTAACCACTGTGTCACCGTGTTGCTCCATGGTAGCAACACAATGGTACACATTTATGAGAGAGCTTTCTGGGGATTCCACAACATTGACCTTCACCCGTAACCTTCGATGGTTACGGGTGTGGTTCCGGAGGACTGGAGGATAGCGAATGTGGTCCCGTTGTTCAAGAAGGGGAAGAGAGACCTTCCAGGGAATTATAGGCCAGTGAGTCTTACTTCTGTGGTGGCAAAGTGTTGGAGAGAATAATTAGGGATAGGATTTATAGTTATTTAGAGAGTAATGAATTGATTGGAGATAGTCAGCATGGTTTTGTGAAGGGTAGGTCGTGCCTTACTAACCTCATTGAGTTTTTTGAAAAAGTGACTAAGGAGGTGGATGGGGGTAAGGCGGTTGATGTGGTATATATGGACTTTAGTAAGGCGTTTGATAAGGTGGCCCATGGAAGACTTCTGCAGAAAATGCAGATGTATGGGATAGAGGGTGATTTAGCTAATTGGGTTAGGAATTGGCTAGCAGATAGAAGACAGAGGGTGGTGGTTGATGGGAGATATTCATCTTGGAGTACGGTGACAAGTGGTGTACCTCAGGGGTCTGTTTTGGGGCCCCTGCTGTTTGTAATTTTTATAAATGATCTGGATGAGGGTATTGAAGGATGGATTAGTAAATTTGCAGATGACACTAAAGTCGGTGGAGTGGTAGATAGTGAAGAGGGGTGTTATAGTTTGCAGAGAGACTTGGACAAGTTGCAGAGCTGGGCCGAGAGGTGGCAAATGGAGTTTAATGTGGAAAAGTGTGAGGTAATGCACTATGGCAAAAATAATAAATGTGTAGAGTATAGGGCAAATTTTAGGATTCTTAGCAGTCTAGATGAAGAGAGGGATCTTGGTGTGTATGTGCATAGATCACTGAAAGTAGGCAGTCAAGTCGAGAAGGTTGTTAGGAAGGCATATGGAGTCTTGGCTTTTATTGGTAGAGGGATTGAATTTCGGAGCCGCAACGTCATGTTGCAAACTGTACAAAACTCTAGTGCGGCCGCACTTGGAGTATTGTGTGCAGTTCTGGTCCCCGCATTATAAGAAAGATGTGGAGGCATTGGAGAGGGTACAGAGGAGCTTTACCAGGATGTTGCCTGGTATGGAGGGCAGGTCTTATGAAGAGAGGCTGAGGGATTTGAGGTTGTTTTCGTTAGAAAGGAGGGGACCTTATCGAAACATATAAGATGATTAGAGGTTTAGATAGGGTGGACAGTGATAGCCTTTTTCCTAGGATGGAGAAAGCTAGCACGAGGGGACACAGCTTTAAATTAAGGGGTGATAGTTATAGAACGGATATCAGAGGCAGGTTCTTTACCCAAAGGGTGGTTCGGGAGTGGAATGCCCTGCCTGCAGCAGTTGTAGATGCGCCAAGTTTGGTGGCGTTTAAGAGGTTAGTTGATAAGTATATGGAAGAGAAGGGAATGGTTTAGTTTGGAGGGGCATTGCTTTTTATATTGGTCGGCGCAACATCGAAGGCCAAAGGGCCTGTTCTGTGCTGTAATGTTCTATGTTCTATGTTCACCCAGCTACAAATAAATAGCCCGTCCACCTTGTCGGGGATTTGAAAAGTAAGAAGGCTGGGTAAGTAAAAGCCTGACAGAAAACCCAGAGCGGAGTCCTGTAGCTGATTATCTGTCATCTCTCAGAGAGATCACCGAAATTCCCAACAGCAGAACTGGTACAAAAGACTGCTGGTTTCACGCTGTCCTCTGGACAATGCTAAGAGTTGGCAGACGGAAATCCTGATGCCTCAATAGCTCAGAATCTGTGCTGTATTTACCCAGGACTGTGCCCAGGAGAGAACACTATAACATTGTGGCCGCTGTTAGCACAGACAACAAGGAACTGTAATTTCACTCTTGTTTGGCTCAGAATACAAGATCGCCAGGTTTCGCACAAATGAGGATGGCCTCAACTGAGATCTTGGGTTCATGTTGCACTCTCTACAACCCCTACGACTTGTTTGGGCTTGCAAAATCTCATTAACTGTCATGGCTGGAACAAAACACATCTTTTTTAACCTGAGCTTAACTTTGTCCACTTGCATAGCTTTAAGATTCAATGACCTGTAATGACTAGCATTCCAACCGTTATCTTAGAAATAGATTTGTGTTTTTATATGCCCTGTTTGTGAACACAAGTCCACACTCATCCAACAAAGGAACTTGAGGCTCTGAAAGTTAGTGTTGCCCAATAAACCTGTTGACTATAACCCGGTGTTGTGAGATGCCTCACTGTGCTTACCCCATTCCAATGCTGGCATCTCTAAATCTCAAAACACAAGTACCAAGGTTTAATTTCAACAGTGGGAGAACACTTCAGGGTTCAGTGAATAGCTACCACACATAGTACCCAGTGAGTTTGCTGGTGTCCTACTGCACCATTGAAGTTCAGTGAGTCCTCTATCGATAGGTAGGTTGCTAATCTATGAACCAAGCAAAAAAAAACTCAAACAAAGGCCAGTACAAAGGAAAAGCCAAGCAGGCTGCCTTAATGACTATTCTCTAATGACACTGATACTTTATATTCTGAAATGCATCAAACAGATAGCCATGACATGAATCAATTCCAGCCTCCTAGATTACCCGGATTCACTACACCTTACCTACCTCCACAATACGTCAACAGTCACCATCTCCCTGGCCCTACATTCAACGCTATATTCATGTTTATCGGCTACAGCTTAGACTATAGCACCATTATTCCTACGAAACTCATGTTCAAAATCCACGGCCTCGGGGTTTCCCTACTGCCTGGATCCTGAACTTCCTAACCCACAGACAGCAATAAATAAGGACAGTCAACAACACTTCCTCCACAAACATTCTCTGTGTCCGAAGTCCCTTACTGTATTCCTTATGTGCGGATGAATATGTGGACAGTTCCTCTCCAATTCAATTGCCGAGATTATTGATGACACCACGTAGTGGTTCGGGTCTATTCGCAATAAGGGGGAGGAACTTGCAGCTTGGACCAGTACCTGGAACTTCAATGTTGTGGCCATTTCAGAGACTTGGGTAGAGCAGGGACAGGAATGGATGTTGCAGGTTCCGGGGTACAAATGCTTTAGTCGGAGTAGAGAAGGAGTTAGAAGGGGGGGAGGAGTGGCGTTATTGGTCAAAGACTGTATCACGGTGATAGAAAAGAAGTTTGATGAGGACTTGTCTGTTGAGGTAGTATGGGCTGAGATTAGAAACAGGAGAGGAGAGGTCACCCTGTTGGGAGTCTTTTACAGACCTCCTAATAGTTCTAGAGAGGTGGAGGAAAGGATTGCAAAGTCAATTCTGATTAGGAGTGAAAGTAGTAGGGTAATTGTGATGGGGGACTTTAACTTTGCTAATATTGATTGGAATAGCTATAGCTCTAGCTCGTTAGAGGGGTCAGTTTTCGTACAGAGTGTGCAGGAAGGTTTTTTGACTCAGTATGTAGATAGGCCAACTAGAGGTGAGGCTACATTGGATTTGGTGCTGGGCAATGAGCCAGACCAGGTGTTAGGCTTGGAAGTTAGTGAACATTTTGGTGATAGTGACCACAATTCGGTTACGTTCACCTTAGTGATGGACAGGGATAGGCATGAAGCTGGGGGCAGTAGTTATAGCTGGGGGAAGGGTAATTATGAGGCCATCAGGAGAGAATTAGGGTGCATAGATTGGACTAGGAAACTACAGGGACTGGGAACATCTGGAATGTGGAGCTTATTCAAGGAGCAGCTGCTGCGAGTCCTTGATAAGTATGTCCCTGTCAGGCAAGGAGGAAATGGTCGAGTAAGAGAACCTTGGTGTACGAAAAAAGTTGATTTGCTGGTTAAAAGGAAAAAGGAGGCTTATGTCAGGATGAGGCTTGAAGGCTCAGTTAGTGCAATGGATAGCTATAGATTAGCCAGGAAGGAGGTAAAAAGTGAATTGAGGAGAGCTAAGAGGGGACACGAGAAGATGTTGGCTGATAGGATTAAGGAGAATCCTAAAGCTTTCTTTCGATATGTTAAGAATAGAAGATTGGTTAGGGCAAGATTAGGGCCAGTCATAGACAGCAGTGGGAAGTTGTGCGTGGAGCCTGAAGAGATTGGTGAGGCACTGAATAAATATTTCTCTTCGGTATTCACGCAGAGTGCTGGAAATGTAGCTATGGAGAGCACTGAGGTACAGGGTTGCAAATTGGGAAGTATTGTAGTAGATAGGGAGGATGTGTTAGAAATTCTCGAGGGTTTGAAGTTGGATAAGTCCCCTGGGCCGGACGGGATTTACCCTAGGATTCTCTGGGAGGCAAGAGAGGAGATTGCAGAGCCTCTGGCTCTGATCTTCAGGTCCTCGTTGGTTACGGGTGTGGTTCCGGAGGACTGGA
The DNA here is from genome assembly GCA_024679065.1 of Sphyrna mokarran. Classification (NCBI taxonomy): domain Eukaryota; kingdom Metazoa; phylum Chordata; class Chondrichthyes; order Carcharhiniformes; family Carcharhinidae; genus Sphyrna; species Sphyrna mokarran. The sequence goes on from JAGIQG010000037.1 coordinate 6,201,739, forward strand.
GGATAGCGAATGTGGTCCCATTGTTTAAGAAGGGGAAGAGAGACCTTCCTGGGAATTATAGGCCAGTGAGTCTTACTTCTGTTGTGGGCAAGGTATTGGAGAGAATTATTAGGGATAGGATTTATAGTTATTTAGAGAGAAATGAATTGATTGGGGATAGTCAGCATGGTTTCGTGAAGGGTAGGTCATGCCTTACTAACCTCATTGAGTTTTTTGAGAAAGTGACCAGAGAGGTGGATGGGGGTTAAGGCGGTTGATGTAGTATATATGGACTTTAGTAAGGCGTTGATAAGGTGGCCCATGGAAGACTCTACAGAAAATTGCAGATGTGTGGAATAGAGGGTGATTTAGCTAATTGGATTAGAAATGGCGCTGCAGATAGAAGAACAGAGGGTGGTGGTTGATGGGAGATATCATCGGGAGTTCGGTGACGAGTGGTGTGCCTCAGGGGTCTGTTTTGGGGCCCTGCCGTTTGTATTTTTTATAAGATCTGGATGAGGGTATTGAGGGATGGATCAGTAAATTTGCAGATGACACTAAAGTCAGTGGAGTGGTAGATAGTGAAGAGGGGTGTTATAGTTTACAGAGTGACTTGGACAGTTGCAGAGCTGGGCCGAGAGGTGGCAAATGGAGTTTAATGTGGAAAAGTGTGAGGTAATGCACTTTGGCAGGAACAACAAATGTGTAGAGTATAGGGCTAATGGTAGGGCTTTAATAGTGTTGAGGAACAGAAGGATCTTGGTGTATGTGTCAATAGATCCCTGAAAGTAGGCAGTCAAGTGGATAAAGTTGTTAAGAAGGCTTCTGGAGTCTTAGCTTTTATTGGTAGGGGGATTGAATTTAGGAGCCGCAGCATTCATGTTGCAGCTGTACAAAAACTATAGGCGGCCGCACTTGGAGTATGTGTGCGTTCTGTCGAAACATTATAAGAAAGCATGTGGAGGCATTGGAGAGGGTACAGAGGAGGTTTACCAGGATGGCCTGGTATGGAGGGCAGGTCCTATGACAGAGAGGTTGAAGGATTGAGGTTGTTTCGTTAGAAAGGAGGCGGATAGAGGGGATCTTATTGAAAGCATATAGATGATTAGAGGTTAGAAGGGTGGACAGTGATAGCCTTTTTCCAGGATGGAGAAGCTAGCACGAGGGGACACAAATTTAAATTAAGGGGTATGAGTACAGGACGGATTCAGAGGTAGGTTCATTTAACTCAAAGAGTGATTAGGGAGTGGAATGCCCTGCCTGCAGCTGTTGTAGATGCGCAAAGTTTGGTGGCGTTTAAGAGGGTAGTTGATAAGTATATGGAAGAGAAGGGAATGGTTTAGTTAGGAGGGGCATTGCTTTTTATTTTGTCGGCACAACATCGAAGGCCGAAGGGCCTGTTCTGTGCTGTATTGTTCTATGTTCTATGTCTCAAACAAAGATGAGACCGAGAATAGGGAAGAGACAGAGATCTGGCAAACTGTTCTCACCATAATAATATGTTCGCCAATGGTAATAAAGCAAAAGAGATAATCATTGAATTCAGGAAGCAGAGTGGAGCACATGTCCCTGTCTACAACAATGGAATAAAATTGAAATTTTCAACAGCTTTTTGGGGTCCAAATCACTGCAGAAGATACTGAGGGACATATATGAATATTAGCAAGAAAATGTAGCAGCAAGTGACAGGCAACATGATTCCGTGATGGAAGACCATTTCTCACCAATTTGATTGAGTTTTTTGAAGTGACATAGATAATTGATGAGGGAAGATCTGTGCATGTAGTTTATAAGGAACTTAGAGATACGTTTGACAAGGTTCCACATGGCAGACTGGCACAAAAATTAAAATCATGTGGGATTAAGGGTGGGCCAGTTAGATGAATATAGAACTGGCTTGGTTATAAAAGGCAGCGGTCAGTAGTGGAGCTGTGTTTTTTCCAAATGGATGGATTCAGCTAATGGTGTTTCTCAGGATCAATGTGGGACATGTATTGTTTGTCGTATATATAAATGATCTGGAGGAATAGTGCTGAAATGTTCCATGTTCTATGTTCTATATGTGGGGTTGTAGCTGTCCCAGCGGGAGTCTCCCTGTTAAAAGCTGGTATCGCGATCTGCCATCAGCAGCTGTCAAAAGCCACTATCGCAAACTACCATCTGCGTGACGATGTTCAACTAAAACAAATAAGTAAGATTTGCAAAGTCTACAAAATAACAGCCACATTTAACTATTTTTTTAAAAAAATGAAAGTTAAAGCATGGTAGCACAGTGGTTAGCACTGATGCTTCACAGCTCCAGGGCCCTGGGTTCGATTCCCAGTTTGGATCACTGTGTGTGGAGTTTGCACATTTTCCTTATGTTTGCGAGTGTTTCCTTTGGGGTACTCTAGTTTCCTCCCACAGTCCAAAGATGCGCAGGTTAGGTTGATTGGCAATGCTAAGAAATTTCCTCTTAATGTCCAGGGATGCATCGGTTAGCGGGATTAGTAGGTAAAATATGTAGGAAAAGGGGAATAGGGACTGGATAGGATTGTGTTCATTGCAGACTCGATGGGCTGGAGGGCCTCTTTCTGCACTATAGGGTTCTCTGATTCTATGTAACACATGAACAAATGATTCATATTAATACTAGGAGCAGTATAAGCTTGAGAAGATCAGTCATGATGAAGGGATATATTTGTGATATATTCTAGGTACAAAATGCATTGATCCTTTCCTTTCTTCAAGGTACAAAATGCATTAACTCTTTCCCTTCTTCAATTGCCATCTTTGATAAACAATACAATAAAAGCAAAATACAGCGGAAGCTGCAACCTGAATCAAAACAGGAAGTGCTGGAATGCAGGTGCGACAACATCTGTGGGGAGAGAATAGAGCTAATGTTTCAAGTCTGGATGACTCTTTGTCGGCCTCTATTCTGTCTTCTTTTTGTATGGATTTTGCAAATTCCTACCATATCTGCTTGGGTTTCCTCCGGGTGCTCCAATTTGCTCCTGCGGGTGAGGTGGATCCACCATGATAAATCGCTACTTACTGTCAGGAGGACGACCAGGGCAAATATGTGGGATTTTGGAGATAAGGCCTGGGTGGGATTGTTGCCAGTGTAGGCTCTATGGGCCGAATGGACTCCTTCTGCTCTGTAGGCATTCTGTGATTCACAGATACTGCCAAACCATAGTGCCATAGGACACTACGGCATAGAGACAGGTCTTTTTGACTCTTCTTGGTTGTGACAAACCATTTTTCTGCCTAGTTCCAAAGGCCTGAGCCTAGACGATATCCATCCACACCCCTGTTTTTCATGGATCTGTCCAAGATTTTATTAAATGTTAAAAGTGAGCCCGCATTTATCACTTCATCTGGCAGCTCATTAAACACTCTCTGTACTCGCTGTTTGAAGAAGCTCCCCTCTGATATTCCCTTTAAACTTTTACTCCTTCCCCCTCAATCCATGTCCTCGAGTTTTTTTTTTCTCCATCTCCCTTTATATTGAAAAGAACCTGCTTGCATTCCCTCTATCCATACCCATCATAATTTTATACACCTCTATTAAATCTCCCCTCATTCTCCTATGCTCCAGGGAATAAAGTCGTAACATATTCAACCTTTCTCTGTAACTCAGTTTCTCAAATTGTGGCAACATCCTTGTAAACTTTCTCTGTACTCTTTCAAAATTATTAATACCCATCGTTGTAATCAGGTGACCAAAACTGTACATAACACTCTAAATTTGGCCTCACCAATGTCTTGCAAGACCACAATGTAACGTTCTAACTCTTACTATATACTTTGATTTATAAAGCCCAATGTTCCAAAAACACTCTTTATGACCCTATTTATCTGTGACACCACTTTAAGGGAATTATGTATCTGTACTCCAGATCCTTCTGTCCTACCACACTGTTCAGTGTCCTACCATTTTCCTTGTGTGTTCTACCTTGGTTTACCCTTCCAAAGTGCAATGTCTCACACTTGTCTGCATTAAATTCCAGCTGCCATTTTTCAGTCCATTTTTCTAGCTGGTCCAAATGTCTCTGCAAGCTTTGAAAACATTCCTCACTTTCCACTACACCTCCAATTTTTGTATCATCAGTAAATTTTGTGCTTTAATTTACCATATTATCATCCAGATCATTGAGATAGATAACAAACAACAATGGATGCAGCACTGATCCCTGTGGTACACCACTATGTCACAGGCCTCCACTCAGAGAAGCAATCTTCCCCTACCACTTGGCTTCTTCCATTGAGTCAAGGTCTCATCGAATTTATACCTCCCCATGTATACCTAGTGACCGTATCTCCCTAACTAACCTCCCATATGGGACCTTGTCAAAGGTCTTACTGAAGTCCATGTAGACAACATCCACTGTTTTCCCTTCATCCACCCTCCTGGTAAACTCCTCGAAAAACACTAATGGAGTGGTTAAACATGACTTACCACACACAAAGCCATGTTGACTCTCATTAATATGTCCCTATCTGTCCAGGGATTTGTAGATCCTATCTCTTAGCACTCCTAGTCATGACAAAGGGATATGTTTGTGATAATTTACCTATTACTGACATCAAACTGACTGAGCTATAACGTCTCGGATTACTTTGAAGATTTTTTTAAGCAATAGAACAACGTGAACTATCCTCCAATCGTCTGGCACCTCACCCATAGATACTGACATTTTAAATATATCTGCCAGGACCCCTGCAATTTCAACAGTAGTCTCCTTCAAGGTCTGATGGAATGTCCTGTCCAGGTCTGAGTTACGAGGAGGGGTTAAGCAAATTGGGACTGTTTTCCTTCGAAATACGTAGGCTTAGAGGAGATCTAATAGAGGTGTACAAGATTATGAGGGGTATAGATGGAGCAAACGGAGTTAAGCTTTTTCCTAGGATGGACTCATCCTAGGCTAGGGTAAGGGGGGTAAGGTATAATTTGGATGCAAAAGGGAGTTTTTTTTTCACACAGAGGGTGGTGGGGGTATGGAACACACTGCCACGTAAAGTTGTGGAGTGACATGCTTGAGTTATTTAAGAGCTACTTAGATGGGCACGTGAACAGAAAGGGAATGGAGAGATATAGAAAACTGATTTAAAATAAGGATCATGAGCATTGGGAGTTCCCTGGGAAGTGTGTAAATTGTCGATAATATCACTGTATTTGTTTTATCCTACAGGTACTTAGGTTTGCCTTATCTAACACGGGGCATGCACAAAATGGGTCATGAGAGGGCTGCTCTTGGATTTTTCGAGAGTAGCCTAGTGCTTCATGACGTTAGTGTATGATTGACCTGGACCATTTGATGGGCAACACGACAGCTCAGTGACTATCGCTGTGCTATGCAGACTCATGGATTTCGGCCTGTGTCTGTGAGAGTTTATGCATTCTCCCCGTGCTTGCGTGGGTTTTCTCCGGGTGCTCCGGTTTCCTCCCACATCCCAAAGATGTGCTCTTAGGCTGATTGGCAGAACAAATTCTCCCGAAATTGTCTCAAATTTGGTTTTAATGCATAGACCTATAAACAAATGCAGGCAGCGGGGGCTCATTGGGCCGAAGGGCCTGTTTCCCTTGCTGTTTTGTTCTTTGTCATAATTCCATGTGTCAATCCATAAACTCAACTCGTCTGCCTTCCCCACAATACTCCCCACATTGAAATAGACATACCTCAGAAGATTATTACCACCACAAACAACCCTTCTATTTGTGATTTTGCATGAGCTATTAATACCATATATTTTTCCCCCTTCCACTATCTGCTTTGGCACTCTGGTTCCCATACTCCTGCAAATCTAGTTTGAACCCTCTCCATTAACACTAGCAAACCTTCCTGCGAGAATGTTGGTCCCCTTGTATTTCAGGTGTAAAATGTTTCTCTTGTACAAGGCCCACCTACCCAGGAGAGATCCCAGTGAACTAGAAATCAGAAACCCTGCCCCCTACACCAGTTCTTCAGTCATGTTTTCATCTACCTGAGCATCGTACTCTTAGCCTCACTGGCACGTAGAACAGGTAGCAATCCTGAGATTACTACCCTCTGGGTCCTTCTTTTTAACATCCTAGCAAGCTCTCTATACTAACTCTTGAGGACCCCCGCACACTTTCCTTTCCATGTCATTGGTACCTATGTGTACCTATCTGGCTGAACACCGCCTTCCCCCCCACCCACACCCCACGCCACCCACCCTCGTGCACTGCAGATCTAGAGTCAGTGCCAGAGAAAAGGCTGCAGCAGCTTGTCCCATCCTCCACAACAGTTCCAAAGCAGTATATCTATTGTGGAGGGGAATGGCCACAAAGGACCTCTGCTCTTGCCGTTTCCTCACCTAACGGTAACCCAATTACTTGTGTGCTGTTACTTTGATTGTTCCTTGGGGAGCACAGCAGAAAGGCAGCGATTTGTGAGTGGAGAGTTGGTGAGTAAGCTAGAGCGATTTTGTTTTATTTTATAAACCAACTTTTTGAGTTTTTCTTTAAACTGTAAACAGGAAGGAATTTGCAAAGAAGCATGGGTAGTAGTTTCTTTTTTTCCCCTCAGCATAAACTTGAACTGCAGCTCGAGGATCTTTGTCTCACTAGACAAAACGAGGAGGCAATTGACAGGAGCTACTGGCAAGTGGTCACGCTGGGGCAATGGGAGGAAGGCAAGTGAGTAACTGTTAGGAAGGGGAAAGTTCATGTGATGGAGAGCACACGGGTGGATGTCCCCCTTCATAATAAGTACTCCTGTCTGAGTACTACTGAGGGGGCCGGGGGGGGGAGAACAGCTCACCTGGGGGAGGCAGGCGTGGTCGGGTCCCTGGAGCTGAGCCTGACCCAGTACCTCATAGAAGTAAGGAAAAGAGGAGAAAGGCAGTATTAATGGGGGACCCCGTAGTGAGGGGGTCAGACAGGCGTTTTTGCGGACATAGACAGGAGTCGCAGATGGTGGTTTGCTTCCTGGAGCTGGGATCCAGGATTCTCTAGACACGTCACAGACATCTTGAAAGGTGAGGGTGAGGAGCTGTAGGTTGTGGTCCATATCGGTACTGCTGACGTGGGCAGGAAGAGGGAAGAGGTTATGAAAAGGGATCATAGGGATTTAGGTAGACAGCTGAGAAAGAGGAATGCAAAGGTAGAAATCTCAGGATTGCTGCCTGCGCCGTGGGAGAGTGAGAGCAGGAATAGGATGAGGTGTTCAGGAATAGGATGTTCACCTGGCTGAGGTACTGGACAGGGGGCAGGGATTCCGGTTGCTGGATCATTGGGATCTCGTTTGGGACAGGTGTGACTTGTACAATAAAGACGGGTGGCACTTGAATTCCAGGGGGACAAATATCTTGGCGGGAAGGTCGGCTAGGGCTACTGGGGAGATTTTAAACTAGGAAGGTTGGGAGGAGGGAATCGAGGTGAGGTGATTGACAGCGAGGATGTTAGCTCCCAAGTAGAGAAGGACTGTAGACAGTATGAGAGGGGAGTTAGATGAGTGATGGAGAAGGGAAATGCCCAGGCCGAGGGTCTGAGGTGTGTGTATTTTAACGCCAGGAGTGTAGTGAATAAAGTGGACGAGCTTAGGGCATGGATTGCTACTTGGAAATGTGATGTGGTGGCAATTAGAGAGACTTGGATGTCTCAGGGACAGGATTGGGTATTTCATTTGCCAGGATTTAGACGCTTCAGGAAGGACAGGGAAGGAGGCAAAAGAGGTGGGGGAGTGGCACTGTTGATCAGGGACAGTGTCACTGCTGTAGAGAAGGTGAATGCCGTGGAGGGACTGTCTACAGAGTCTCTGTGAGTGGAAGTTAAGAACAGCAAGCAGTGATAACTTTGCTGGGTGTTTTCTATAGGCCGCCCAATAGTGACAGGGGTGTTGAGGTGCAGATATGGAAACAGATTCTAGAGAGATGTAGGAATAACAGAGTTATCGTGATGGGAGACTTTGATTTTCCAAACATCGACAGGAATGTCCCTAGGGTTAGGGATTTGGATGGGGAAGAGTTTGTTAGTTGTATTCAGGAGGGATTCCTGACACAGCACGTGGATAAGCCTACGAGAAGAGAGGGCTGTACTTGACCTGGTGCTGACTAATGAACCAGGACAGGTGGCTGATCTCTCGGTAGGAGAGCGTCTCGGATATGGTGATCATAATTTTATCTCCTTCACAATAGCGTTGGAAAGAGATAGGATCAGGCAGGCTAGGATTAAGGGGAAATATGAAGACCTCAGGCAGAAAATTGGAAGAGGGTGGCATGGTGGCACAACGTTTAGAACTGCAATCTCACAGTGCCAAGGACACAGTTTCGATTCCAACTTTGAGTCACTGTCTGTGCAGATTTTGCATGTTTTCCATGTGTCAGATTGGTTTTCTCCCGGTGATCTGGTTTCCAAAGATGTGCTGGTTATGTTGATTCGCCATGCTAAACCACCCTTAGTGTCCAAAGATGTGTAGTTTGCATTGATTAACCACGCTAAATTGCCCCTTAATGTCCAAAGGTGTGTGGGTTAAGCAGATTGGCTGGGCTGACTGCCCCTAACTGTCCAATGATTTATAGGGTGGGTGAATTGAACATAACAAGTTTCCCATGAGCATTCAAAGATCAGCAGAACTCGTGGATTGACCTTACTAAATTGTCACTTAGTTCCAAAGATATTCAGGTTAGATCGATTGGCCATGCTAAATTGCTCTTTAGTGTCCAATGATGTGTAGGTTGAGTGGATTGGCTATGTTAAGTTGTCCTTAGTGTCCAGTAATGTATAGGTTGGATTGGCCATGTTAAATTGCACCGTAGTGTCCAAATATGCATGGATTGGGTGGACTGGCCATGCTAAATTGCCCCTTGGAGTCCAAAGAATTGCCTGATAGATGGATTGGCCTTGCTAAATAGCCCCTTGTGTCCACATATGTGCAGGTTGGTTTGTATTGGCCATGCTACATTTTTCCTTACTGTTAGCTGGCTTAGCAGGGGTAAATATGTTGCATGACAGGGATAGGGCCTGAGAGGGCTTGTTGGTAGTGTCGATCCGATAGGCCAAGTAGCCTCCTTCTGCACCACAGGGATTATATTCTGTGACTTGATTGCAATTTATAATCCTGACTGTGAACAGTAAATATAAACCCACCACTGAATCTAGTAGAAAATAGAGAAATAAGGTACATGTTTAATTGAAATGAGAGGGGAGTTATTTTATTTTTCACTATTTTCAATTAGTACAAAACAATAAGTTAACAGATATCTTATCTCTTCTCTGAATTTGCGTTGTGAGACTGCATACATGCAGGTGTTGGTGCAGCAGCTCAAAAGCTGAAGCATGAAGCCCATCTCCCGGATGAACACGGGCAGATACACTGCCTCATAGCCCAGGGAAACCATTCGCCAATAAATACAATACACCATGTAGACCACCCAGAGCAGGATGAAATTCCCTGAGATAATATATAAAGCAATCATAGACTTCCTGCGATTCTCCATCTCAGGATCACTGGGAGTCTCACCATTGACATGACGCCGGAGTTTTCTGCGGGCTCGATTTGTTACAAAAATGTACCTGACGGTTAAAGTATTGAACAACAAGACCAAGATAAATGGGATGCATGGTGTTAAAATGTAGTGAAAAAATTCGACGGCGCCCCACACTTTTGATTCTGCAACGCTCTGTGATACACCACAGAACCAGGACTGGTTAAAGAGTTGGTATTTACTTGTATACATAAAACACCAAAAAATATTTTTTAAAGAAAAGAATGCAGCTATTGTTGATAAAACCACAAGTGCTGTTTTCTCTGAGCAGTATTTGAGTTTCAGCTTCTGATAGCAAATGGCGATATATCGATCGAATGTGAAGCTAACTGTGAACCACACAGAACAGTCAGTAACAGCATAAAGTACTGCAGCATGGATATTGCACACTGGTACCATTCTCATGAACCTGAATTCCAGGTAAACAGTGGGAATATGCCTCCATATCAAATCGACAATGATGACCAGGAGATCAGTTGTTGCCATGGCTATCAGGTATCTGGTGGCACATTTCGACAAACCACACTTCCCCCGAGACAGGATCAGAATTGTCACCGTGTTAACTGTAAGGGAGTAAAGAGGTTGGGGCGGGTTAAGAGAAAATGCATTTATTTCCGGAGGTGATGTCCTGGTGATATCAATACTGAACTATTCATGCAGAATCTCAGCTAATGTACTGTGGATCTAGGATCGAATCCCACCATGGCCAATACTGGAATTTGAATTCAATAATAGTAAATTCTAGGTGCCCCTTAAATGCCACTATTTTACCTGCTCCCACCACCTCCCCAGGCAATGCATAAGAGACATTCACCACAGTGTATGTAACAAAAACTTGCCTCACACATCTCTTCCAAACATTTCCCCACTCCCTTAAACCTATGACCTCTAATATGTTACTTTTCTACCCCAGAAATGATCATCTGATTATCCAGTCTGTCCGTACCACTCATAATCTTGTAAATCTCTATCAGTTCACCCCCATTTTCCAGCAGTTTCAGGTTCCAGCATTTGCAGTATCCGCCTTTTAATCTTATCACTATTGCTTCACTAATGTCCGAGAGGGAATTCAAGAAAAAAGAAATATCTAGAATTAACAATCCACTAATGGTCATGAAACCATTGTCAATTGTCAGAAACACCCTTCTGGTTCTTTAGAAAAGGAAATCTTACCTGGTCTGCCCCATACGTGACTCCAGAGTCACATTGAGAGATGTGGTTGACTCTCATCTGCCCTCCAAGGGATGGGGAATAAATGCTGGCCAACCAGCGATGCCCCTGTCCCATGAATGAACAAAATAATTGATGAAATCTGATTGTATTTATAATTAAATTTGCAAAATAATAATTCATAATAGAGTCTGGTCTAAATGACATCTCAGATTAAATCATCAAATCATAGAATCCCGAGAGTGCAGCGCAAGCCATTCGGCCCATCGAGCCTGCACTGACAACAATCCTACCCAGTCATTATCTCCTTAACCACTTGTATTTAACCTGTGAGTTCCCTCTGACACTAACAGGCAATTTATGAAGGCTAATCAACCTAAGCTTTCGGTGTGGGAGGAATACAGAAAATCCAGAGGAAACACATGCAGACATGGGAAGAATGTGCAAACTCCACACAGACAGGGTCCGAGCTGTGAATTGAATCTCAGTCCATGGTATTGTAAGGCAGCAGAGGTAATGGGTGGCATAATGGCAGCCTCAGATTGCCAGGGATCTGAGTGAGTATCCATGTGGAACTTGAACCTTTTCCCTCTTGTCTACTAGGGATTCCTCCGGTGCACCAGTTTCCTCCCCCATTCAAGATGTGGGAGTTAGGTGAATTGGCCATGACCACTTGCTTCTTTGTATCCAAAGTTATGCAGGTTAGGTGGATTGGTCATGCTAAATTGCCCCTTAATGTCCAAAGATGTGGGGGGTTATGTGTTTTGGCCTTGTTAACTTAACGCTTAATGTTCACGATGCACATGTTTGGTGAATTGTCATGCTAAATTGTCCACTGTTGTTCAAGATATGAAATTTAGGTAGAGTGACCATCTAAGTTGTCCCTTCGTGTCCAAAGATGTGTAGATTATGTGGACTGACCTGGATAATTTGTCCCTTAGTGTCCAAATGTGCGCAGGTTAGAGGGCTTGGTCACGCTCAATTGCTCGATAGTATTCAAATATGTGCCGATTCAGTGGTTTGGCTATGCTAAATTGTCCCTTTTGTGTCTATAGATGTACAATTTCTTTGGATTGACTATTCTAAATTGCCCTTCATGCCCAAAGATATGCAGGTTAGGTGGATGAGACATGCTATATTGCCCTTTAGTGTCGAAATATGTGCAGGTTTGGAAGTTTGGACGTGCTAAATAACCCTTTAGTATTGAAAGATGTGTAAGTTAGGTGATTTGGCCAAGTTAAATTGCCCCTTTGAGTCTAAAGATATGTAGCTTAGCTGCCCTGGCCAGACAAAATCCTTCTTGTGTCCGAAAAGGTACAGGTTGGGTGGATTGTTCATGCAAATATGCCCCTTTCGTGTCAACAAATGTATTACATGGATTGGCCATTCCAAATTGCATTTATTGTTCAAAGATATTCAGGTCAGGTGGATTGGCCATTTTAAATTGCCCCTTAGAGTCCAAAAATGTGCAGGTAGATGAATTGGAAATGCAAGACTGCCCAACATGTGTAAAGATGTGTATGTTAGGTGAATTGGCCTCACTAAGTTGCACTATAGTGTCCACAAATGTGCAGGTGAGGGAGTTTGGCTATGCTAACTTGCCTATTAATGTCCAAATACATGTGAGTTCGGTGGATTAGTTATATTAAATCGCCCCTCTGTCTCCAAGATGTGTGTGTTTGGTGAATTCATCTTACTAAATTGCCCCTTACTGTCCAATGATTTGCAGGTTCGGTGGATAGGCTATGCTGAATTGCCACATAATATCCAAAGATGGCAGCATGCTTTTGGATTGATTGAATTTATTATTGTCACATGTGTTAACAAACAAGAAAGTATTGTTTCTTGCACGTTACACAGGCAAAACATACTGTTCATAGTGAAGGAAACGAGAGAGTGCAGAATGTAATATTACAGTCATAGCTAGGCTGTAGAGAAGGATCAATTTAATGCAGGGTAAGTCCATTCAAACGTCTGATAGCTTTAAGGAAGAAACTGTTCTTGAGTCAGTTGGTACGTGACCTCAGACATTTGTATTTTTTTTCTGAAGGAAGATGATAGTATGGGGGGGAATGTCCTTTATTATGCTGGCTGCTTTGCCGAGGCAGTGGGAAGTGTAGACAGAATCAATGGATGGGAGGTTTGTTTGTGTGATGGATTGGCTACATTCACAACTTCTTGAAGTTTCTTGCAGTCCTGGGCAGAACAGGAGCCTATACCAAGCTATGATACAATCAGAATGATTCTTTTCTATGGTGCAAATGTAAAAGTTGGTGTGAGTCGTCGCTGACATGCCAAATTTCCTTAGTCTTCTGAGAAAGTAGATACATTGGTAAGTTTTCTTAACCATAGGGTTGGCGTTGGGGAGGGGGGAGTGGAGGTGTGGAACCAGGACATGTTTTGGTGATCTGGACATCTAAACTCTTGAAGTTCTTGACTAGCACTATGGTTGGCACTGCTGCCTCACAGCCCGAGGAACACCGGCTCAATTCCGGTCTCGCATGACAGTCTGTGTGGAGTGTGTACATTCTCCCTGTGTCTGAGTGGGTTTCCTTTGGGCACTCTGGTTTCCTTCAATAGTCCAAAGGTATGCAGTTAGGTGGATTGGCCGTGCTAAACTGACCCTCGTGTCAGGGGATTAAAAGGATAAAATACATGGGGTTACGGGAATAGGGTCTGGGAGGGATCACGGTCGGTGCAGACTTGATGGGCGGAATGGCTTCTTTCTGCACTGTGGGGACTGTCCAAGTTTTGCAAGTTAGGTGGACTGGCCATGCTAAATTGCTCCGTAGTGTTCAAAGATTTGCAGCTCAGGCTGATTGGTCATTCTAAATTGTCCCTTATTGTTTGAAGTTGTGAAGGTTAAATATATTGTCTCTGCTCAATGGTCCCTTAGTGCTGTAAGATGTGCAGGTTACGTGGGTTGGCGTGGCTAAATTGCCCTTCATATCCAAATATATGCAAGTTAGGTGAATTGGCCGTGGTAATTTGTCCCTATATGTCCAAAGATGTGCAAGTTGGGTGGATTGGCCACCGTAAGTTGTCGTTTTGTCTCCAAAGATGTGCGGATTTGGTAGATTGTCCATCGTACTTTGCTCCATAATGTCCAAAGATAGTGGCGCGCTGGCACAGTGGTTAGCACTGCTGCCTCACACTGCCAGCGACCCAAGTTCAGTTCCGGCCTAAGGTGACTGGCTGTATGGAGTTTGTTCATTTTCCCCCTGTCTGCCTGGGTTTCCTCCGGATGCTCCACTTTCCTCCAATGTCCAAAGATCTGTGAGTTAGGTGGAATGGACATGCTAAACTGACGCTAGTGTCAGGAGAATAGCAGGATAAATATGTGGTTACGGGAATAGGGCCTGTGTGGGATCATGGTCAGTGTAGACTTGATGGGTGGAGTGGCCTCATTCTGCATTTTAGGGATTCTATATACCTCTGATGTGTAGATTAGGTCAATTGACCATAACTAATTGCCCCTGATTATCCAAGATGCGCAGGTTTGGTGGATTGGCCGTGACAAATTGCCCTTAGTGTCCAAAGATGAGCAGGATAGTTGGATTGGTCATGCTAAATTGGCACTTAGTGTGCAAAGGTGTGCAGTTTCAATGAACTTGCCAAGCCAAATTGCCTACTTATTTATAAAGATGTGTACGAGAGGTGGATTGCACATGCTGAATTCCCCTTCATGTCAAAAGAAATGAGGGTTAGGAGATAATGTCATGTTAAGTTGCCCCTTAGAGAGGTGAAGGTTTTGTGTATTTGACATGTTAATTGGCCCTTAGTGTCCAAAGATGTGCAGGTTATGTGGATTGGCTATGCTAAATTGCCCCCTGGTGTTCCAGAGATCTGCGAGTTAGGTGTATTGACCAAGCTAAGTTGCCCCTTACTTGTCCATGTGTACATGGGTTCGGTGGATTGGACATGCTAAGTTGCCCTTGTGTTCCAACGATGTGCAAGTTAGGTGGATTCTCAATGCTAAGTTGCCTCTTATTTGTCCATAGGTGTGTAAGTTAAGTGCATTGGCAATGATACGTTGTCCTTTAATTTCCAAAGAAGTGCAGTTAGGTAGACTGACCATGCTAAATTGCCATCTAGTGTCCAAAGATATGCAGGTTATGTAGATTGGCCTTGCTAAATTGTCCCTGAGTGTCAAAGCTGAGTAGGTGAGGTGAATTTGTCATACTAAATTGCCCTTAAGTGTCCAATTGCTTGCAGATCAAGTGAATAGGGCATGCTAAATTGCCTCTTAATCTAGAAAAAATGGTGGCACAGTGTCACAGTGGTTAGCACTGCTGCCTTACAACATTTCAGTCTCGGGTGACTGTATAAGTGGAGTTTGCACATTCTCTCCATTTCTGCATGGGTTTCCTCCGGGTGCTCCAATTTTCTCCAATAGTTGAAAGATGAGCAGATTTGGTGATTGTGCCATGCTACATTGACCCTAGTGTTAGGGGATTAGAAGAGTAAATACACGGGGTGGTGGAAATTCGGCCTAGATAGGATTGTGTTCGGCGAAGACTCCATGGAATGAATGACCATATTCTGCACTGTAGGGATTCTATGATGTAGGTTGAGAGGCGACCTGATAGAGGTTTATTAAATGTTGAGAGGAATAGATAGGATGGACTCTCAGAGACTATTTCCCCGAGTTGAAATGGTCACTACGAGAGGACACAGTTTTAAGGTGCAGGGAAGCAAATACAAAGGAGATGTCAGGGATAGGTTTTTCACTCAGAGGGTGGTGAGTGAATGCAACCGACTGCCGTCGGAGGTTGTTGAGGCAAACTCACTGGGGTCTTTAAAGAGACTTCTGGATGAGTGTATGGAAAAGAATAGGATAGGGGGTTATAGATAGTCTGTGGATTGGTAGATGTGATTGGCACAACTTTTGGGCCAAAGGACTTGTTTGTGCTGTATTGTTCTACGTTCTATGTTATATGTGTAGGTTAGGTCATTTGGCCATACTAAGTTGCCCTTTATGGTCCAAGATGTGCAATTAGGGGGTTTGGTTATGCTTAATTTCACCTCAGTATTCAGTGATGTGCATCTTTGGTGGATTGACTGTGCTAATTTGCATCTGAGTGTCCAAAACATATGTGAGTTCGGTGGATTGGTCATGCTAAATTGCTCCTCGGTGTCCAAAGATGTGCAGGCTATGTGGATTGGCCATGCTAAATTTTCCCATAGTGTCCAAAGATGGCTGTATGCTAGCACAGTGGTTAGCACTGCTGCCTCACACCGCCAGGCACAGGTATAAAATTCAGGCATAGGGTTACCGTCTTTTTTGGATTTGCATGTTCTCCCCGTATCTGCATGGGTTTCAACTGGGTACTCCTATTTCCTCCGATAGTCCAAAGATATGCAAGTTAGGCATAATGGCCATACTAAACTGATGCGAATATCAGGAGTTTAGCAGAATAAACATTTCAGGTTACAGGAATAGGGGCTGGCTGGGATCACGTTTGGTGCAGACTCGAAGGGCGGAATGGACTCATTCTGCACTGTAGGCGTTCGATGATTCTATGATTGTATGGTGTGTTTGTTAGGTCAATTGGCCATACTAAGTTGACACTTATTGTCCAAAATGTGCAGGTTAGGTGGATTGGCAATGGTAAATTGCCCCATAGATTCCAAAGATTCACAAATCAGGTGGATTGATCATACTAAATTGACCCTCAGTGTCAAGGATGTGTCGGTTAGATGGATTCATTGTGCTAAATTGACCCTTAGTTTTCAAAGATGTGCAGTTTAACTGGATTGATCATGCTAAATTAAACCATTGTGTCCAAAGATATGAAACTTGGTGGGTTGGCAATGCTAAGTAGCCTCTTATTGTTCAAATACGCACACATTAGGTGATTTGGCCACACTAAGCTGCCCCTTAGTGTCCAAAAATGTACAGGTTAGGTACCCTGGCCAGACTAAATTGTCCTTAGTTTCCAAACATGTGTAGAATATGTGGATTGACCATGCAAATGTGTCCATTTCCTGTTCACAGATGTGTTGGTTAGGTAGATTGACCAAGGTAAATCGTCCCTTATTTGTCCACAGGTATGTAGGCTAGGTGGGTTTGCCATGGTAAGTTGCCTTTCAATATCCACAGACATGCAGATTAGGTGGATTGACCATGGTAAATTGCCCCTTACTATCCAAAGACGTGCAGATTAGGTGCATTGGCCATGCCAACTTGCCCTTAGTCTCCAACGATGTGCAGGTTCGGTGAATTGGCCATTCTAAGTTAGCCATTAGTGTCTAAGGAAGTGTGCATTAAGTGGATTGGCCATGCCAAGTTGCTACATGTTGCCCAAGATGTGCAGGTTAGGTGAATTGGCCATGCTGAATTGCCCCTTAGTGTCCAAGGATAGCAGCATGATAGCATAGTGCTTCGCACTGCTGCCTCACAGAGCCAGGGACCCAGGTTCAATTTTATCTTTGGATAATTGTGTGAAGTTCGTATGTTCTCCCCGTGTCTGCATAGGTTTTCTCCAGCTCCTCTGATATCCCTCAATAGTCCAAAGATGTATAGATTAGGTGGATTAGCCATGCTAAACTGACCCCAGTGTTAGGGGATTAGCAAGGTGAATGTGTGGGGTTGTAGGAACAGGGTCTGGTGGGATCGTGGTAGGTGCTGACTTGATAGGCGGAATGGCCTTATTCTGCACTGTAAGAATCCGATGATTGTATAACGCTATGATGTGTAGGTTAGGAAAACTGGCATACTAAATTGCCCCTTATTGTCCAAGATATGCAGGTTACCTGGATTGGCCTTGCTAAATTGCCCCATAGTCTCCAATGATTTGCAGTTTAGCTGGATTGTTCATTGTAAATTGTGCATCAGTGTCCAAAGATGTGCAGATTATATGGATTGGCCACGTTGAATTGCCTCTTCATATCTAAAATGTTTAGGATAGGTGAATTTGTCTCATTAAATTGTCCCTTAGTGTCCAATAATTTGCAAGTTATGTGGATAGGCCATGCTAAATTGTCCCATAGTGTCCAAAGGTGCACCACGGATCCTGGTTCCATCCGACCACAGGTGACTATTTGTGTGAAGTTTTACATGGTCTCCCTTTCAACCAGTCAAAAATGTGCGGGTTGGGTAGTTTCGCCATGTAAACTGACCCTAGTGTCAGGGGATTAGCAGGGTAAATAAGTGGGGATATGGGAATATGGCATGGGTGGGATTGTTGTTGGTGCAGACTCAATGAGACAAATGACCTCATTAATCACTGTCGGGATTCTATGTTTCTACAATTCTATGTTGTGGAGGTTAGGTGGACTGGCCATACTAAATTGCCCCCAGATTGGGTGGATTAGCCTTGCTAAATTGCCCTGTAGCGTCCAGAGATTTGCAGGTGAGGCGGATTGAACATTCTAAGTTGCCAGTTATTATCCAAACGTTAGATGAATTGGCAATGCTAAATTGCTCTTGGTGTATCTTGGTGTCTAGTTGAGTTCTTCAAAAATGTGACGGAATACATTAATGAAGGAAGGGCGGTGGACGTAGTGTACATGGACTTTAGTAAGGCGTTTGATAAGGTCCCACAAACAAGGCTCCTGGAGAAGGTGTGAGGGCATGGGATCCAAGGGGCTTTGGCCTCGTGGATACACAACTGGCTTGCTGGCAGAAGGCAGAGTGTGGTTGTGGATGGGTCTTGTCCTGCATGGAGGTCGGTAACCAGTGGAGTGCCCCAGGGATCTGTTCTGGGACACCTGCTGTTTGTCATTTTCATAAATGACCTGGATGAGGAAGTGGAGGGATGGGTTAGCAAGTTCGCCGACGATACAAAGGTCGGTGGTGTTGTGGATGGTCTGGAGGGATGCCAAAAGTTGCAACAGCACATAGACAGGATGCAAGACTGGGCGGAGAAGTGGCAGATGGACTTCAACGCAGATAAATGTGTAGTGGTCCATTTTGGCAGGAATAATGGGATGAAGGAGTCCAATATAAGGGGTAGGAGTCTTAGCTGTATTGTAGAGCAGAAGGTTCTCGGGGTCCGGGTCCATAGGACTTTTAAATCGGCCTCGCAGGTGGAGGAAGTGGTCAAGAAGGCATACAGTGTACTGGCCTTCATTAATCGAGGAACAGAGTTCAGGAGTCAGGAGGTAATGATGCAGCTCTATAAGACTCTTGTCAGACCCCAGTTGGAGTATTGTGCGCAGTTCTGGTCGCCTCATTATAGGAAGGATGTAAAGGGTATTGAGAGGGTTCAGAGGAGATTTACAAGGATGCTGCCTGGATTGGGAGGCAGTCCTTATGAAGATAGGTTCAGGGAGCTGAGACTCTTCTCACTGAAGAGACATAGGTTGAGAGCCGACCTGATAGAGGTTTATAAAATGTTGAGAGGAATAGACAGGGTGGTGTCTCAGAGACTATTTCCCCGAGTGGAAATGGTCAATACAAGAGGACACAGATTTAAGGTGCAGGGAAGCAAATACAAAGGAGATGTCAGGGGTAAGTTTTTCACTCAGAGGGTGATGAGTGAATGGAACCGACTGCCGTAGGAGGTTGTTGAGGCAAAATCACTGGGGTCTTTTAAAAGACTTCTGGATGAGTATATGGAAAAGAATAGGATAGGGTGTAATAGATAGGTCTGTGGATTGGTAGATGTGATTGGCGCAACTCGTGGGCCGAAGGTCCTGTTTGTGCTGTATTGTTCTATGTTCTATGTTCCATGTTATGTGCAGGTTAGGTGGATTACCCGTGCTAAATTGTCTCTTAGTGTGTAGTGATGTGAAGATTAAGTGCATTAGCCATGCTAAATTTCCATTTAGTTTCCATAGATGTGCAGGTCAGTTAGATTGGCCGTGCTCAATTGTCCTCCGTGTCCAGAGATATGCAGGTTAGATGAATTGGCTATGTTGAATTGCCTTGGGTATTCAAAGATGTGTAGGGTAGGTGAATTAGCCATGCTAAACTATCTCTCATGGCCCTATTTTATCATTTTGATTCTACGTGCTGGGTGGACATGAAACTGAGAGTCGTCCAGCTCTGACTTTTAGACCCATTCTCAGCCATCCCATACCCATTCTATTTGCAGAAAATATTAGTGTATCTGAATCGCACTGCAGAAGCCGGCGAGAAGGGCTTAATGTACCCAAAAGTTCTTATTGGCACCTCCAACTGCATATGCACAAAAAAAATGATAAAATTCATTTCACCCCTTCGCACATCCCACACAGGGTGGAAGATGCTTCCCCCATCCCCCACAGACTCTGCTCCACCCCCACAACATTACTGACCCCCTTATCTCCCCCAGCCCCTCCATCACCCAGCCTATTGTAAGCCCTTCGCCCCATTTCCTTTCACTGATCACAAGGCAAAGTGTCAGCTGACCCTCCATCCACCACCCCCCCCCCCCCCTCCCTTCCCCTGCACAGATCACAGACTGAGTGTAGCGGATCCCCCTTCCCCCTCACTGATAACAGGCAGAGTAGCAGCAGATGCCCCCTTCCCCCTCATTGATCACAGACAGAGTGTAGTGGATCCCCCTTCCCCCTAACTGATAACAGGCAGAGTGGCAGCAGATGCCCCCTTTCCCCTCACTTATCACAGACAGAGTGGCAGCGGACCCCCACTTCCCCCTCATTGATCACAGAGTGGCAGCAGATGCCCACTCTCCACCTCATTGATCCAGAGTGGTGGTGGATCCCCCCTTCCCCCTCATTGATCACAGACAGAGTGGCAGAATTCCCCCCCCCTTACCCTCATTGGTCACAGGCCCACTGGCAGCGGACGCCCCCCCCCCCCCCCCGCTTTTCCCCCTCACTGATCACAGGCAGTCGGCAGCAGCCCCCACTTCCCCCTCACTGATCACAGGCAGAGTGGCAGCAGACCCCCCCTTCCACCTCACTGATCACGGGCAGAGTGACAGCGGACCCCCCCCCCACACTTCCCCCTCACTGATCACAGGCAGGCTGGCAGCAGTCCCCTCCTTCCCCCTCACTGATCACAGACAGAGTGGCAGCGGACCACTACCCCTTCCCACTCACTGAAAAAGGGCAAGAATTGCCGCTATGTGCATTTGCCTGGGAAGAAGACCCGGGCATCAACTTCAGTTGTCAGCACTTTGGGGAAACCCAATATTCTTCCCCCTCACTGATCAGAGGCAGAGTGGCAGCAGACACCCACTCCCTCCCTCTCTGATCTCAAGCAGAGAACTGTTGGATGTTAGGTAGTTACCTCCTCACTAGCTGGAGTGCCCAAATCTGACTTTCATAGAGCATGCCTGTTTCATGCCGGATCTGGATGGAC
Source organism: Sphyrna mokarran (assembly GCA_024679065.1). NCBI lineage: Eukaryota > Metazoa > Chordata > Chondrichthyes > Carcharhiniformes > Carcharhinidae > Sphyrna > Sphyrna mokarran. The sequence goes on from JAGIQG010000037.1 coordinate 6,222,638, forward strand.
GAATGCTGTGCTAAAGGGGGAAAAATTGGCAGGTTTCAGCATGCAGCCCATTAAGTGAATTTAAATGCATGAAAATTTACAGTCAATGGCCGTGATCAGGACTGTCTTTTTCAGGCAAGGTTCTTGTTGGGACCATTTTCAGGCCTTGGTAAAGAGGAATAGGTGTAGAGATGGGTGTGATTGACATTACTCGCCTCATGCCCGAATTTACCAAATTTTCACGCCCGAAATGGGCACAACTTGATGTTAAAATCAGGCCCTGAGTGTCTAAAGATGTTCAATTTTGGTGGATTGGCCAAGCTAAATTGCACCTCTGTGTCTAAAGATGAGTAGGTTAGGTGGATTGTCCTAACAAATTTCCCCCTTTAGTGTCCACAGATGTGTGAGTTAGGTGGATTGGCCATGGTAATTGACCTCTCAGTGTACAATGATGTATGTATTAGGTGGATTAGTCATGATAAATCAGCACTGCTGTCCAAACAAGTGTAAGTTAGGTGCATTGGCCATGTTGAATTGCCCTTAATGTCTAAATATGCACAGATTAGGTGGTTTGATCGTGCTTATTTGCCCGGTGATGTCCAAAGATGTGTGTTAGTGGTTTGGTCATGGTAAATTGTCTTCTTGTGTTCAACAACGTTCAGGTTATGTGGTTTGGCCATGCTAAGTTGCCCCTTAGTGTACACAGATGTGTAGCTTAGATGGATTGGCCATGTTAATTTTCCTCTTGATGTCCAAATATGTGTAAATTAAGTGGATTAGCCATGCTATTTTAACCAATGGTGTCCAAAATGTGAAGGTGAGGTGAATTTGCTATTGTAAATTGCCCCATAGAACATAGAACATAGAACATTACAGCGCTTAACAGGCCCTTCGGCCTTTAATGTTGCGCCGACCAATTAGGAAAAAGCAATGAACCTCTAACCTAAACCATTCCCTTTTTGTCCATAAACTTATCTATTAAACTCTTAAACGCCACCAAACTTGGCGCATCTACAACTGACGCAGGCAGGGCATTCCATACCCTTACCACCCTCTGGGTAAAGAACCTACCTCTGACATCCGTCCTATAACCACCTCCTCTTAATTTAATATATGTCCCTTCGTGCTAGCTTTCTCCATCCTAGGAGAAATGCTATCACTGAACACCCTACCTAAACCTCTAATCATCTCATATGTTTCAATAAGGTCCCCTCTTAGCCGCCTACTTTCTAACGAAAACAACCACAAATCCCTCAGCCTCTCCTCATAAGACCTGCCCTCCATACCAGGCAACATCCTGGTAAACCTCCTCTGTACTCTCTCCAATGCCTCCACATGTTTCTTATAATGCGGGGACCAGAACTGCACACAATACTCCAAGTGCGGCCGCACTAGAGTTTTGTATAGTTGAAACATGACGTTGCGGCTCTGAAATTCAATCCCCCTACCAATAAAAGCTAAGACTCCGTATATCTTCTTAACAACCTTATCGACTTGATTTCCAACTTTCAGGGATCTATTAACATATACATGATCATCAAAACTTTTGAGAGTCCTACCATTAGCCCTATACTCAACACATTTGTTATTCCTGCCAAAGTGAATTACCTCACACTTTTGCACATTAAACTCCATTTGCACCTCTCGGCCCAACTCTGCAACTTGTCCAAGTCTCTCTGCAAACTGTAACACCCCTCTTCACTACCTACCACTCCTCCAACTTTGGTGTCATCCGCAAATTTACTAATCCATCCTTCAATAGCCTCATCCAGATCATTTATAAAAATTACAAACAGCAGGGGCCCCAAAACACATCCCTGAGGTACTCCACTTGGAACCGAACTAGTTACAAGTTACTGGTTACAACTGGTTATAATGGTCGGCGCAACTTCGAAGGCTGAAGGGCCTGTTCTGCGCTGTAATGTTCTATGTTCTATGAACTCCACGATGAATATCTTCCATCAACCACTACCCTCTGTCTTCTATCTGCTAGCCAATTCCTAATCCAATTAGCTAAATCACCCTCAATCCCATACATCTGCATTTTCTGCAGGAGCCTTCCATGGGCCACCTTATCGAATGTGTTACTAAAGTCCATATATACCACATTAACTGTCTTACGCCAATCCACCTCTTTGGTCACCCTTTCAAAAAAACTCAATAAGGTTAATAAAGGTAGTACGGCACGACCTACCCTTCACAAAACCATGCTGACTATCCCCAATCAATTCATTTCTCTCTAAATAACTATAAATTCTTTCCCTTATAATTCTATCCAATACTTTGCAAAAGAAGTGTCAAAAGATGTGCAGGTTGCGCGAATTGGTCATGCAAAATTATTCCTTAGTATACAAATGTACGCGGGTTAGTTCATTTGACCGTGCTAAATTGTCCAAAGATGTGCAGGTTAGAGGGATTATCCGATCAGTAACGATAGGCACCTCCTCCATGATAATCCTCAACACTGGTGCCCCCCCACTGTGTTCTCAGCCCCTGACTATGCTCCTTGTACATCCATGAGCGTGCAGCCAAATTCCTCTCCAATTCGATTTCCAGGTTTGCTGACGACACCATTGTCGTGGCTCGGATCTCAAACAATGATGAGACAGAATACAGGAATGAGATAGAAAATCTGGTGAAATGGTGTGGCAACAATAATCTCTCCTTCAATGTCCACAAAACAAAATAGATTGTCATGGACTGTGGGAAGCATAAACGAGGACATGCGACTGTCTACATCAATTTTGGATGAAGTAGAAAGCATTGAGAGCTTCAAATTTGTAGGTATCCAGATCATGAACAACATGAAACTATAGTTAAGAAAGGCCACCAACGCCTCTAGTTTCTCAGAAGATTAAGGGAATTTGGCACATCAGCTCTGACTTTAGCCAACGTTTACAGATGCACCGTAAAAAGCATTTTTTTTTCTGGTTGTATCACAGTTGCTCTGCCCAAGACCACAAGGAACTACAAAAGATCGTGAATATGACCAGATCCATCATACAAACCAGCCTTCCATCCATGGACTCTGTCTAGACTTCTCGCTGCCTCGGCAAAGTAACCAACATAATTAAGGGCCCCACGCACCCCGTACATTGTCTCTCCCAACTTCCTCCTTTGGGAAAATGATACATAAGTCTGAGGTCACGTACCAACAGACTCACGTACCAGCAGCTTCTTCCCTGCTGCTGTTAGACGTTTGAATGGATTTACCTTGCACTAAGTTAAACTTTCTCTGCATCCTCGCTATGACTGTAACACGACATTCTGCAGTCTCTCGTTTCCTTCTCTATGAATAACATGCTTTGTCTGTACAGCGTGCAAGGAACAACACTTTTCACGGTAGCTTAATACATGTGACAATAAAAAGTCAGATCAAATCAAATTGTTCCTTAGTGTCCAAAGATGAGCAGGTTAGGAACTGGCCATGCTAAATTGCCCCTTATTGCCCAACGATGTATTGGTTATCTGAATATGGTAAAAAAATTATGTGTGAAGTGAGCATTAACATTAACTTTTAAAAAAAGTCATCAATACACATTATTTCTGAACTGACTTTCATAGAGCATGCCTGTTTCATGCCGGATCTGGATGGGGGAATGCTGTGCTTTCTGATGGATGATGTAAATTCTAACCACCCCATGTCTTCCCATAGCCACCCACTGTTATCCCTTTCAAATCATGATTTAATTCCCTTCTTTCTGAACCTCACTATTTAAAGTATTTTAAATCAGCCTTGAATGTTATTTGCTTTCTGCATTAAATAGGAAGCCCTCATTTCCCCTTTGGAACTTTAGCCAATTGCATTAGTCAGTGGCACTATGGCACCGTGGTTGGCACTGCTACCTCACAGCACCAGGGACACGGGTTAATTCCTGACTTGGGTCACTGTCTATGTGGAGTATCCATGTTCTCCACATAACTGTCTGGGTTTCCTCTGGGTATTCCAGTTTAATCACACAAATGCACATTTTGGAAGGATTGGCCATGTAAATGCCAGGTTTATGGGGATAGGGTAGATGGGAGGCCCTGGGTGGAATGTATGGAAGTTGGGAAGTTATGTTGCAGTTGTACGGGGAGTATTGGTGAGGCTGCACCTGGGGTTTTCTGTTCAGTTTGGATCACCATGCTGTCGGAAATATGTTATTAAACTGGACAGAGTACAGAAGAGATTTACAAAGATGTTGCCAGGACTCAAGAGACTGAGTGATAGGGAAACATTTGACAGACTAGGACATTTTTCTCTGGACCATAGGAGACTGAGGGGTGATCTTATAGAGGTGTAACAGGGCATGAGAGGCATGGATAGGTTGAATTGCTAACTCGAGGGTATAGGTTTGAGTTACAATGGGAAAGAATTAATGGGGATCACAGGAGCAACTTTTTTTTTTGGATGGTAGGTTTGTGGAATGAATTGCCAGAGGAATTGATTGAGGCAGGGATATTGACAATATTTAAAAGGATTTTGGACAGATAGATGGATAGAAAAGATTTAGAGGGATATTGGTCAAATGAAAGCAAGTGGGTTAGGATGAGATGGTCTTTTTTGTCAGCACAGATCAGTTTGGGCAAAGTGCCTGTTTCCCTGCAATGGACTCTATGATTCTACTTTTGGAAAAGATGATGTTAAATTGCCAGAGGAGAGTTCACACCAGTGAATAAATGACTCTGAAATAAAGCTGTCAAAAATGTTTTTTTTTAAATTGATTCATGGGACATGGGTGACACTGACCGGTCACCATTTAGTGTCTATTCCTTGTTGCCCTTGAGAAGGTGGTAGTGAGCTTCCTTCTTGAATCGCTGCAGTCCATGTGCTGAAGGTTGACCCACAAAACCGTTAGGAACAAAATTCCATGTTTTTGACGCAGCGACTGTGAAGGAACGGCCAATATACTTCAAAGTCAGGATGTTGGTCAGCTTGGAGAGGAACATGCAGGTAGTGATGTTCCCATATATCTGTTACCCTTGTCCTTCTAGATGGAAGCTGTTGTGAAATTGGAAGGTGACATCTGAGAATTTTGTAGATACACACACTGCAGTGTATCTTGTAGATAATACACACTGCTGATACTGAGTATCGGTGGTGAAGGGATTGAATGTTTGTAGGTGTGGTGCCAATCAAGCGGAGCTGCTTTACCCAGGATGGTGTCAAGCCTTCGTGAGTGTTGTTGGAACTGCACCCATTCAAGCAAATGGGGAGTATTCTATCACACTCCTGACTTGTGCCTTGAAGACGGTAGGTAAGTTTTGGGGATACCGGAGGTGAATTACTCATCCCAGTATTCTTAGCTTCTGACCTGCTCTTGTAGCCACTGTGTTTATGTGGCAAGTCCAGTCAAATCTCTGACCAATGGCAACCCCAAGGTTGGAGGAACAACAGAAAAACATTGTGCGCTTGTAAATGTAAACAATAGTATCTCAGCCCGACATAAGTCAGAGAATGATATAATGCAGAGGCGGACCTCCGTCCCATTCAGTCTGCAACAACACGCAAAAAATACCTGACCTACACAATCCTATTTACCAGTGGTTGGTCCACAGTCTTGACTGTTATGATGTACCAAATGTCATCTAGGTACGTTTTAATGGATGTGAGGCAACTAAGTTTTTAAAAGCATTTATTATTGTCACAAGTAGGCTTACATTACATGTATTGAGGTGGCATTGCAGCACAGTGGTTAGCACTGCTGGTTCACAGTGCGAGGGACCCGGGTTTGATTCCCGGCTTGGATCACCGTCTGCACATAGTTTCCACATTCTCCCCCTGTCTGTGTGGGTTTCCTCTGGGTGCTCCGGTTTCCTCCCACATTCTCAAAGACGAGCTTGTTAGGTTCATTGACGCAAACAGGCTCTGGACTGTGGCGGCTAGGGGAATTTCACTGTAATTTCATTGGAGTGTTAATGTATCTCTTACTTGGGACTAATAAATGAAATTTAGCTTCAACATTAACACTGCAATGAATTTATTCTGAAAATTCCCTCGTTGCCACAATTCGGGTAACTGGATACACGGAGGGAGAATTTGGCGTGGCTAATGCATCTAACCATCACGTCGTTTAGACTATGGTACGAAACTGGAGCAACCAGAGGAAACCCAAGTACATACTGGGAAAATGTGCACACACCACAAAGACATTGGCTCAAGCTGGGAGTCGAACCCGGGTCCATGTCACTGTGAGCCAGCATTGCTAATCTCTGTGCACCATGACACCCTACCTCCTAGACTCTACCACCCTCCCAGGCAGGGCATTCCAGACCGTCAGAACCCCTTAGGTTAACACGCTTTTCCACACATTGACCCACACCCCACAAAAAACTTCCTGCCCATCACTTTGAACCAATGTCTCCTGGTGACTGACTCTTCAACTCAGGGGAACTGCTGCTCCTTATCCCACTCTGCCGTGTCCCTCTAAATCTTGTAACAACACGGAAAAGGTTATCCAAGTTATACCAGACAAACGTGATTAAACTGACGGCAAATTGAGTAACAGTAATAGCAACGATGCAATTGAACAGATACATTGCAATGTGATACTGAGAGTTAGCTGGTCCACGAATTGCATCCAGCTCTGATACATTGAAACACAACTTACAGAAATAACAGGCAAGAAGTGTCACTTACAGGAAACACCGAAAGCAGCTAGTAGAGGATAGTATATTCTCTGTACATCGGTGAAAACAAAATGTATCCTCAGCAGCGTCATGACTGACCATCCAGAGCCTGGGTCTTGCAAGGAAAACGCTGATCTGTCATAATCCAGCATTTTGCTTCGATCCTCAACTCACTTCCCATGAGGAAGCACGCAATCCACAGCAGAGTCAGATGGAAGCTCCCAGATATATCAAGTTGCAAACTCTCTGGTGATTTACTGAGGGTCCACGGGGGTTGCTTTAATTCCAGCCACTGAACAAACAGTTCCTGTTCATTACTGTGACACATCTTTGTCGTGGAACAAAGCAGATTTATGGCTTGTTGTGTTCAAAGTCAGTTCAAAGTGTTAAAGAGTTTTGGCAATCTATTAGAATGATTCATTCAAAGAATCCCTACAATTCAGGAAGGAAAATAAAAGCAAATTGGAAATGAATTGTGTCATTGTAAAATGGGCGGAGGCTGCATTGTTCATTGTTGTTTGTGTGATGCAGTGTAAAAGATCTGTTCCTGAACTCACCCACCCAACTCACCATGGATTTGGAGCAGGTGAGGGGTGGACAACGAGATTGTCTGTTGACCTCGGACAGGGTTTTCCAGTCTCGGATTGAGCAAGGTCATACAATCCTGTCCCGTAGGGGATATGTTTTAAAGTTTATTTATTAATGTAAGAAGTAGGCTTACATTAACACTGCAATGAAGTTACTGTTAAAATCTCTGAGTCGCCACACCCCGCTGCCTGATCAGGGACACTCAAGGAAATTTTAGTATCGCCGTTGCATGTAACCAGCATGCCTTTCAGACTGTGGGAGGAAACTAGAACACCCAGAGGATACCCATGCAGACATGGGGAGAGTGTGCAGATTTCAAACAGTTAGTAACCCAAGCCAGGAATCTTTTAGAACTGGCAAAACACATTGCAGTTGTCATTGCTTGACATATTACTGAAAGGAGAGATAATTTGGGCTATAGCACAGCATTTGGAGTTGCCTGAAGCACAGTCAGAATTGTTAGAAATGATGAGAATTCAGTTACAAATGAAACTTTCTCAACTTGAAAAATAATTTAATTCCAGGCAAAAGAATAGGAAAGGGAAGAATAGCGAAGAAAATAATTAAATCGCTTTGAATTACAGGCAAAAGAAGTAAAAAGGGGCAAGGGAAAGGGGGAAGGAAAAATAGTGAGAGTTTAGAATTCAGAAACTGGCCTTCAAATATAAATGTCAGCTATGATTGTTGGAGAAAAGGCCAAAGTACAGTCTGAGTCTAGTGATAGGGCTAGTGAAAAAATGAAGAACAGAAAATAAATCAGGAGATAAAAAAAGCAACATTACAATAATATGGGGTCTTCAATACGAAAAATCAGACAGGTAGTGAATCACAAGAAAAGGAATTTGTGGAATGTCTAAGGTATATACTTTTTGGAGCAGTTTATGAATGAGCCCACTAGGGAACAGGCAATTCTGAATCTGGTGATGAGGCAGAATTGATTTAGGGAATTGAAGGTGAATGGAACCTTGGAGGGCAGTGATATGATAGAATTTACCCTGCAGTTTGAGAGAGAGAAGCTGGTGCCAGACGTAAAGGTATTATAATTAAATAAAGGTAACTATAAAGACACGATGAAGGAGCTCGCCAGAGCTGATTGGAAAGGGAGCCCAGCAGAAGAGACAGTGCAATGGCAATGACAAGAATTCTTGAGAGTTATTTGGGAGTCTCAACAGTAATTCATCCCGAGGAGTGGTAACATTTCACAGGGAGGGCGAGGCAGCAATGGCTGATGAGAGAAGTCAAGGACAGTATAAACACAAAAGAAAAGGCATCCAAATTGGCACGGGTTAGTGGGAAGGCAGAGGATTGGGAAGCCTTTAAATTGAAGACAGGACAACTAAAAAAGCATTAACGGAAATGATGAAATATGAGTGTGAGCCAACTTGTAACATAAAAGAAGATAGGAAGACTTTTGTTCAATGTATAAAAGGGTGAGAGAGTTAAAAATAGTCTGTGGACCATGGGAAATGAGGCTGGAGAAGGAATAATAGGAAACAAAGAAAGACAGAGAAACTGAACAGTTACTTTTCATCAGTTTCATGGTGGAAGATGCCAGTGGGAATCCAGAGCTCCAGGAGAGTCAGGGGGCACAGGTGAGTGTAGTGGCCGTCACGAAGGAGAAAGTTCTGAAGAAATTGAAATGTTTGAAGATGGATAAATCACCTGGACTGGATGGACTACATCGCAGTGTTCTAAAAAAGATAGCTGAGGAAATTGTGAAGGCATTGTTGGTAGCGTTCAGGAATCACTGGAGGTAGGGAGTGTCCCAGGGTATTAGAAAACAGCTAGTGTAACACCACTGTGTAAAAAGGCAGGGAGGTAGCAGATGGGAAATTAAAGGCCGGTTAGCCTGACTTCGGTCATTGGCAAGATTTTAGTGTCCATTATTAAAGATGAGTTCGTCAAGTACTTTGGAAGTGCATGAGAAAGGAGGACTGCATCACCATGGTTTTGTCAAGGGGAGGTCATGTCTGACAAATGTGTTAGAGTTCTTTGAGGAGACAAGGAGGAATTTATTTAAAGGAGATTCAGTGAATCTGATTTATTTAGACTTCCAGCAGAGGGACTGATAAATGAGTAAAGTGTCAATGGTGTTGAGGGTAAGATCATGGCATGGATAGGGGATTGGATGACTGGCAGAAAGCAGAGAGTGGGGAACAAGGAGTCTTCTTTTCAGGCTGGCAGCCAGTGACCAGTGGTGTGCCTCATGGGTCAGTGCTGGGACCACAAGCTTTCACAATATACATTATTGATTTGGAAGAATGAAATGAAGGCGTTGTTGCTAAGTTTACTGATGATAAAAAGAAATGCAGGCGGATATTTAGTATTGAGGGAGTCAGGAGGAGAAGCGCTACAGAATAACTTGGACAGGTTAGGAGAGTGGGCAAATAGGGGCCAGATAGAATACAGTGCAGAAAATTATGAGGTTATGTTTTGGAAGGGGGAATGGAGACATGGAGTATTTTCTAAATAGGGAAATACTTCGAAAGTCAGACACACAAAGGAATTTGTGAGTCCTGGTTCAAAATTCTTTCAAGATTTATGTGCATGTTCAGTCGGCAGCTAGGAAGGCAAATGCATTCATGCCGACAGGGTTAGAATAGAAGAGCAGGGATGTATTTCTGAGCTGTGTAAGGTTCTGGTCAGGCCCAATTTGGAATATTGTGAGCAGTTTTGGTTATGTATCTAAGGAAGATACATAGTCTTGGAGAGGGTCCGGAATAGATTTACAAGAATGATCCCTGGCATGAAGAGCTTGTCGTTGAGTTGAGGGGGAGGTATCCTCTTGTAATTGATGATAAATCTGGACATTTTGGTAAACAAGGAGGTAGTAGGATGGTTTTTGTAACCTGCATTTATTGTTTGGAACACTCTTCCTGCCAAGACGTTGGACGATGGGTAACATGACACTGTCTTCTTGTGTCAAAGGCAGTTCAACTTCTTATCATGCACAAGTTCCTGACTGATGAAGGCTGGCTCATTTTCAGAAACAAACATCTGCGGGATCTTAGGTATCAAGAGAGAAGAATGAAGAATCTCCACTCTTGTCCTTGTGTTTGATTAACTCACCCTGTGTACGCCAACCCATTTCAAATTAGCATCTGCCATTACCAGGAACAATGACTCCATGAATGATCCAGCACTGTCCATGTGCAGCCACATCTATGGATGTCTTGGCCATTCCCAAATGTGAAGAGTAGTAATTGGTGATAGTTCTGCCCTTGTTGATATTGCCAAGATGGGCAAATATCTGCATCTATACCTGGCGACCAGACATGGTAACTGGGAGGATCTTCAGTCTGCCACTCCTGGGTGACCATGGTAAAGTTCAGCCAGGATGGGATGGTGAAGATGGCTCAGGATGACACTCTTGAACCCAATAGGAGTGTGTCCTCTTCCACAGTCAGCTACTGTCTACCATTCCAATATGGGTGCAGGTCAGGCTGTAATGGCCTTTTGGTTTCTCCCATCAGCACGAGCTGCCTCCATTCATTCAGGTTTGAGCAATCTTCAGTCCACAGCCGAATTTTATCAACAGCCACTGGGAGAGTTACAAAAAAAAGTTATTGATTACTGTCTCTTCCATTGGTAGACAAATGTCTGTTAATCATTACCGACTCACGGCATCTGTGTTAGTGATTCAGCCTCCTGGAAGGTATTCCAATCGATAATGTGTGTGGACAGTAATAAAGCCCAAAGCTGGGAATGGGCTGATGTTATGGGCTGCCCCGCCATGCAGATACTTCTGGATTTTCTTTGCCCAAACTCTCACCATTGCCGAGGTGTCACAGTGGTTAGCATTGCTGCCTGGGTTCAATTCCTGGCTTGGGTATTTGCCTGTGTGGAGTCTGCACATTCATGCTGTATCTGCATGAGTTTCCTCGGGTTGCTCTGGTTTCCTCCCACAGTCTAAAAAACATGCTGGTTAGGTGCATTGGCCATGCTCAATTCTCCCTCAGTCTATCCAAACAGGCACCAGTGTGTGGCCACTAGCCAAATTTCACAGCAAATTCATTGCAGTGTTAATGTAAGCCTACATTTGACACTTTATAAATCTTCAACTTCCTCTGAATATGAATTGTTGAATATCACTGGGAATCCTCAACTAGCTGTTAGTGTAAGTGCACATGAACAATTTCAGAATTGAAAAAATAAATCATCCAGCCAACTTTGAGGTTAAGTCCTTGATCAGAGGGTTTGGGTATTTATCCAGTTATGAGAAACAGTTTACCATTTGTATAAAATGTCAAGAACAAAGTATTTTTATTATTTTTTTAGGAATTAGGTTTTGCTGACCAGGCTGTATTCATTGTCCATCCCTAGTTACCCATCTTCAGAGGGCAATTAACTGTCAACCCCATTGCTGTGGGCCTGGAATTGTATTTAGTCCTGACCACAAAAGGACAACAGATTTCCTTTCCTGGGACATTCGTGAACCAGATGTTTCTTTCTGAAACTCGACAGTGTTTTTCTGGAAACCAGCTGAGTCTAATTTCCAGACATATAGAAATCATAGAAACCCTACAGTGCAGAAAGAGGTTATTCAGCCCATCGAGTCTGCACCGACCACAATTCAACTCACTCCCTAGCCTCATATCACAATGTATTTTACCCACTAATTCTTTTAACCTACACATCTCAGGACACTAAGCGGCAATTTTCGCATGGCCAGTCAACCTAACCCACACATTTTTGGGCTGTGAGATGAAACTGGAGCACCCGGAGGATTCCCACACAGATTCAAGGAGAATGTGCAAACTCCGCAAATATTTGAATATTTATTCAAATTCCACCACCTTCCATGACGGGTTTTGAACTCAGGTGCACATATCATTAGCTGATTTTCTGTATTAATGGTCGAGTGATAAATCCAACAGTCCATCACGTCCATGCCTTCAGTGGACACACCCTGAGTTCTGAAAAATTAGACACACCAGATTATATACATTTGCAGGGCTCCCGGATTGGACAGCATTAACTGTCTCAATCAGGGAACTCATATTCCAATAACTCCACCTGATAGTTATTGTTAAAGTTACAAAGTATGTCTCTCTCAGTCTCTTCTTTCTGTGATCGCCTCTTTCTGCATCTCTCTCTCTCTGTGTCTCTCTCTGCCTATTTCTCTGTGTCTCTTACTGTCTCTCTCTCCATCTCCCTCATTCTCCTTCTCTCGACAATCTTCCTCTGTATCTCCTCCCCCCTAGTCTCACTCTCCTCTTTTTCCTCTGTCCCCATTTCTTATTTCTCCAGTTTTCTCTCTCTCCAACTCGCTCAATCTCTTGCTCTTGCTGTGCCTATTGTATTCATTCACCCTCACTGTTTCAAATTCACAGAACCTGTCTGTCTCAATACATTTCTCTCTCTGTCTTTTTCTGTTTTTCTTTCTGTCTTAGTTTCCCTCTCTGATTATATCCTCCAATCTATCTCCCTCTGCCTTCCGTTATTATTACCTGTCCATTGCCCTCTCCATTTCCCTCAAGCTCTATTCCTTTTTTTTCTCTCTCTGTGAGAGTTCCTATCTGTCTCGGTCTTTCTGTCTCTCTCGCTCTCTCTTTCCCTGTATTAAAAACTCTTTTAAAAAATCTGTCACACTCCATGTATTACTAACCTTCCCTCCCTCTATCAATCTCAGTCTCAGTACCACAGTCACTGCCCGCTCTCTCTTTCCATGTCACTCTTTCTGTCTCTGTGTGGCTGCTTGCTATTTTTAGTTTGAATAAAGAAAAAAGAACAAAGAACAAAACAGCATGGGAAACAGGCCCTTCGGCCCAACGAGCCCGCACTGCCACCCCGATGTTCCCACCTCTACCCGTGATCCCTCTCCATGTTTATAGATCTATGGATTAAAAATCAAATTTGAGACAATTTAGGGAGAATTTGTTTTGCCAATTAGCCTAAGAGCACATCTTTGGGATGTGGGAGGGAACCGGAGCTCCCGGAGAAAACCCACGCAAGCACGGGGAGAATGCGCAAACTCCCACAGACACAGGCCCAAATCCATGTATCTGCACAGCACAGCGATAGTCACTGAGCTGTCGTGTTGCCCATCAAATGGTCCAGGTTAAGCGTACACTAACAACGTGAAGCACTAGGATACTCGCGAAAAAAATCCAAGAGCAGCCCTCTCAATCCATCGCGTGTATGCCCCTTGTTAGACAACAAGGTGAACCAAAGCACCTGTAGGATAAAAACAAGTACATCAATATCATCATCTATTTACACACTTCCCAGGGACTCCCAAGGCTCATGATTCCTATTTTAAATCAGTTTTCTATACCCCTCCATTCCCATTCTGTTCATGTGCCCATCTAAGTACTTCTTAAATAACTCCAGAGTAACTGCCTCCACCACTTTACATGGAAGCGCATTGCATACCCCCACCACCCTCTGTGTGAAAAAGTCCCTCCAGCATCCAAATTATACCTGACCCACCTCACCCTAAGCCCGTGACCCCTCATGCTATTTGAGTCCATCCTCGGAAAAAGCTTAACCTTGTTTACTCTATCTATGCCCCTCATAATCTTGTACTCCTCTATTAGACGTAAGTCTACGTCTTTCTAAGGAAAACAGTCCCAATTTACCTAACCTCTCCTCATAACTCAGATCTTCCCTACCAGTCAGCATCCTGGTAAACCTCCTCTGCACTCTCTCCAGAGTCTCCACGTCCTTCCGGTAGTAGGGCGAACAGAACTGGACGTAGTATTCCAAATGAGGTCTAACCAACCTTTTATACAACTGCAACATTAAAGGCCAGCTCTTGTGCTCTATACCCTTTCCTATAAAGGCTAACATACTATATAATTTCTTCACAACTTTCTCCACTTGCTCTGTCCAATGAGAAGAGTCAGGAGAGTGTACTTGCAGTTTCCTCTCAGGAGAAATGTGTTGCAGAATTGAAGTAAGGGGATATTTCAACACATTTTTCAGCTGCTGTCTGAAGTGAGTCTGTGTGAGAGCATAAATGGCAGTGTTTGTGCAGGACTTCAGGAGTTGCAACATGAAGCCCAATTCCATAACAACGTGATCTAACTGTACCGACTGATAGCCCAAATAAAACATCCAAATCCATAAAGGAAAAAGCATTAATGTTGGCCATAACAGGATGAAATTGGCTGTGATAGCAAACAGGAAAATGATGGATTTCTTGCGAATTTCCATCTCTGGGTCTTTGGGATTTTTCCCACTGCTATGAGCCCGGTGTCTCCTGCGGGCTCTGCTGCTCACTAAAATATGTCTGACAGTGAGAGCTTTGAGCAGCAGAATCAGGATGAATGGCACACACGGGCTTAGAATATAGTGAAGGAACTCAATTGATACCCAGACCGGAGATTCTACACGGACCATTCTGACCTTACAAAACCAGGGGACATTCGCCAGCCGATACCAACTTGAGAACATAAAATACCAGAAAATGTTCTTTAAGCAGTTCAGAATCGTCACTGTTCCCAGGACAACAGCCGTCGATTTCTCACTACAATATTTGCTTTTCAGCTTGGGGCAGCAAATGGCCACGAATCGATCAAAGGTGAAAGTGATGGTGAACCAGACAGAACAGTCAGTAGCTGCATAAAGGAGCATGGCGTGGATGTTACACACGGGGAGCAACAGCAGGAAGTAAAACTGTTCCTCATAAACAATGGGAAGTTTTCTCAATATCAGGTCTAGGATAATGACCAGCAGATCCCCCACTGACATGGCCACCAGGTAACGAGTGACACATTTGGACAGACCTCAGTTTCTGCTCACCAGTCTCACAGTTGTGATTATGTTCAATGTCAGGAAGGAAAATAAGAAAAAAAAATCGATCACATTCAAGGAAGTTACCATTTAGCCTGAAGATGAGTTGAAAATAAATATGAACGTACACACATAAAATCACTTAAGCCTTTTTTTCAATTCAGTGCATCTTTTGCAATGCGAGAGGAAGGAGGAGCATCCGATGGAAACCAACAAAGACGTGGGGAGCAGAATCAAATTCCACACAGACAGTGACCCAAGGCTGGAATTGAACCGAAGTCCCTGACACAGTGAGCCACCAGTGCTAACCACTGTGCCACCGTGTTGCTCCATGGTAGCGACACAATGGTACACATTTAGGAGAGAGCTTTCTGGGGAGATCCACAACACTGACCTTCACTCAGCTACGAATAACCTTGTGGGGAATTAGAAAGGTAAGAAGTCTCTGGAAGTAAAAGCCTGACAGAAAATCATTCTCTGTTGTCTTTCAGAGAGATCACCGCAAATCCCAACAGCAGAGCTGCTACAAAAGACTGCTGGTTTCACTCTTTCCTCTGGAAAGAGTTGGCAGAGGGAAATCCTGATGCTTCACCAGCTCAGAATCTGTGCTGTATTTACCCAGGACTGTGCCCAGGAAAGGAGACTGTAACATTGTGGCCACCATTAGCACAAACAGGAAGCAACTGTAATTTCACACTTGATTGGCTCAGAATACAAGGTAGCCAAGTTTTGCACACATGAGGATGGCCTCAACCGGGACCTTGGGTTCATGTCGTACTATCTGCAACCCTATGACTTGCCTGGGCTTACAAAATCTCACTAACTGTCCTAGCTGGGGACAAAACACATCTCTTTAACCTCACTCACATTGTCAGTAGTTTTAAGATTTGATTAACTGTAATGACTCTCATTCCAACCATTACCTTATAAATAGATTTGTGTCTCTATGTGCCCTGTTATATGCCCATGTCCACACTCACCCAACAGAGGAAATGGAGGCGCTGAAAGTTAGTGTTGCCACTCCCTACCCTACTGTGCATGCAGATAGGCAGCGAGACACCCTCTCTAACATATTGTGCAAGAAAAGATTCAGCAAGAATCCCCTCTCTATCACATTGCGCATATAGAAAGGCAGTGAGGACCCATCCCTACCCCACTGTGCATGCAGAGAGGCAGTGAGGGCCACTCCCATTCTCACCGTGCATGCAGACAAACAGTGAGGGCCACAGCCTGCACTACTGTGCATGAAGACAAGCAGTGATGCCCCTTTCTCCACCTTCTGTTCGTGCACAGAGGCAGCAAGGCCCCATCCCTACCCCACTGTGTCTACAGAGAGAGAATGAGATCCACTTGCTAACACATTCTGCATGCAGAAAGTCAGCGAGGCCCCCGTCTCTACCTCAATGTGCATACAGAAACAGTGAGGCCTCCTCCTTAATCCACTGTGTATGCAGAGAGACAGCATACACCAAGATCCCTCTGTTCATCAACACTATTAAGAGTCCTACCATTAGCTCTATACTCTACACATCTGTTATTCCTGCCAAAGTGAATTACCTCACACTTTTTCACATTAAACTCCATTTGCCACCACTCGGCCCAGCTCTGCAACTTGTCCAAGTCTCTCTGCACACTAGAACACCCCTCTTTCACTATCTACCACTCCTCCGACTTTGGTGTCATCCGTAAATTAACTAATCCATCCTTCAATAACCTCATCCAGATCATTTATAAAAATTACAAACAGCAGGGCCGCCAAAACAGATGCCTGAGGTATACCACTAGTAACCGAACTAAACGATGAATATCTCCCATCAACCACGACCCGCTGTCTGCTATCAGCTAGCCAATTCCTAACCCAATTAGCTAAATCACCCTCTATCCCATACATCTGCATTTTCTGCAGAAGCCTTCCATGGGCCACCTTATCGAACGCCTTACTAAATTCCATATGTACCACATCAACTGCCTTAGCCCCATCTACCTCTTTGGTTACTTTTTCAAAAAACTCAATAAGCTTAGTAAGGTACAACCTACCCTTCACAAAACCATGCTGACTATCCCCAATCAATTCATTTCTCTCTAAATAACTATAATTCCTACCCCTAATAATTCTCTCCAATACTTTGCCCACAACAGAAGTAAGACTTACTGGCCTATAATTCCCTGGAAAGTCTCTCTTCCCCTTCTTGAACAATGGGACCACATTCGCTATCCTCCAGTCTTCCAGCACTATACCCGTAACCAACGACGACCTGAAGATCAGAGCCAGAGGCTCGGCAATCTTTTCTCTCGCCTCCCAGAGAATCCTAGGGTAAATCCCATCCGGCCCAGGGGACTTATCTAACTTCAAACCCTCAAGAATATCTCGCACATCCTCCTTATCTAATTCAATACTTTCCATTTTGCAACCCTGTATCCCAGTGTTCTCCACAACTACATTTACATCTCCCTGCGTGAATACTGAAGAAAAATATTTGTTCAGTGGCTCTCCAATCTCTTCAGGCTCTATGAACAACTTCCCACTGCTGTCCATAACTGGCCCTAACCTTGCCCTAACCAATCTTCTATTCTTAACATATCTAAAGAAAGCTTTAGGATTCTCCTTAAGCTGAGAATCTTAAGGAGAAGATTAAGATGATCAGTCAAAGTCTTCTCGTGTCCCCTTTTAGCCCTCCTCAACTCACTCTTGAGCTCCTTCCTGGCTAATCTATAGATATCCATTGCACGAACTGAGCCTTCAAGCCTCATCCTGACATCAGCCTTTTGTTTCCTTTCAACTAGCAAATTAACTTTTTTGTACACCATGGTTCCTTTACTGGACCATTTCCTCCTTGCCTAACAGGGACATACTTATCAAGGACTCACAGTAGCTGCTGCTTGAATAAGCTCCACATTCCAGGTGTTCCCAGTCCCTGTAGTTTCCTAGTCCAACCTATGCACCCGAATTCCCTCCTTAAGGCCTCATAATTACCATTAGAACATAGAACATAGAACAATACAGCACAGAACAGGTCCTTCGGCCTTCGATGTTGTGCCGACCAAAATAAAAAGCAAAGCCCCTCCTAACTAAACCATTCCCTTCTCATCCATATACTTATCAACTAACCTCTTAAACGCCACCAAACTTGGCGCATCTACAACAGCTGCAGGCAGGGCATTCCACTCCTAATCACTCTTTGAGTAAAGAACCTACCTCTGATATCCGTCCTATAACTCATACCCCTTAATTTAAAGTTGTGTCCCCCCGTGCTAGCTTTTTCCATCCTAGGAAAAAGGCTATCACTGTCCACCCTATCCAAACCTCTAATTATCTTATATGTTTCAATAAGATCCCCCCTTAGCCGCCTCCTTTCTAACGAAAAACAACCTCAAATCCTTCAACCTCTCTTCATAGGACCTGCCCTCCATACCCGGCAACATCCTAGTAACCCTCCTCTGTACCCTCTCCAATGCCTCCACATCTTTCTTATAATGTGGCGACCAGAACTGCACACAATACTCCAAGTGCGGCCGCACTAGAGTTTTGTACAGCTGCAACATGATGCTGCGGCTCCTAAATTCAATCCCCCTACCAATAAAAGCTAAGACTCCATAAGCATTCTTAACAACTTTATCCACTTGACTGCCTACTTTCAGGGATCTATTGACACATACACCAAGATCCTTCTGTTCCTCAACACTATTAAGAGCCCAACCATTAGCCCTATACTCTACACATTTATTGTTCCTGCCAAAGTGCATTACCTCACACTTTTCCACATTAAACTCCATTTGCCACCTCTCGGCCCAGCTCTGCAACTTGTCCAAGTCACTCTGTAAACTAAAACACCCCTCTTCACTATCTACCACACCACCAATTTAGTATCATCTGCAAATTTACTGATCCATCCCTCAATACCCTCATCCAGATCATTTATAAAAATTACAAACAGCAGGGGCCCCAAAACAGACCCCTGAGGCACACCACTTGTCACCGAACTCCACGATGAATATCTCCATCAACCACCACCCTCTGTCTTCTATCTGCCAGCCAATTCCTAATCCAATTAGCTAAATCACCCTCTATTCCACACATCTGCATTTTGTGTAGAAGTCTTCCATGGGCCACCTTATCAAACGCCTTACTAAAGTCCATATATACTACATCAACCGCCTTACCCCCATCCACCTCTCTGGTCACCTTCTCAAAAAACTCAATGAGGTTAGTAAGGCATGACCTACCCTACACAAAACCCCAGCAATTACCCCAGCAATAACTACTGCCCCCAGCTTCATGCCTATCCCTATCCATCACTAAGGTGAACGTAACCGAATTGTGGTCTCTATCACCAAAATGTTCACTAACTTCCAAGCCTTACACCTGGTCTGGCTCATTGCCCAGCACCAAATACAATGTAGCCTCACCTCTCGTTGGCCTATCTACATACTGAGTCAAAAAACCTTCCTGCACACTTTGTACGAAAAATGGGCACTCTAACGAGCTGGAGCCATAGCTATTCCAATCAATATTAGTAAAGTTAAAGTCCCCCATAACAATTACCCTATTACTTTCACTCCTGACCTGAATTGACTTTGCAATCCTTTCCTCAACCTCTCTCGAACTTTTAGGAGGTCTATAAAAGAATCCCAACAGGGTGACCTCTTCTCGCCTGTTTCTAATCTCAGCCCATACTACCTCAACAGACAAGTCCTCCTCAAACTTCCTTTCTGTCACTGTGATACAGTCTTTAACTAATAATGCCAATCCTCCCCTCCTTCTACCTCCTTCTCTACTCCGACTGAAGCATTTGAACCCCGGAACCTGCAACAACCATTCCTGTCCCTGCTCTATCCATGTCACTGAAATGGCCACAACATCGAAGTTCCAGGTACTGGTCCAAGCTGCAAGTTCCTCCATCTTATTGCGAATACTTCTTGCATTAAATTATACACACTTCAAACCATGCCCTACTCCACCCGTACACTGCTGTGTTTTACAGTTCTCATCTATGACCCCCCTGTTCTCGTTCCTCTTAACATCCAAACTACTCAGGATCCCACACCCCCTCTGAATCAGTTTAAAGCCCCCTGCATAGCCTTTGCAAATTTTCCCCCCAAGATATTGGTTCCCCTCTGGTTCAGGTGTAGACCATCTCTCTTGTAGAGGTCCCACCTATCCCAGAATGAGTCCCAATTCTTCAGGAACCTGAACCCCTCCCTCCTGCACCATCCCCACAGCCACGAGTTCAAACGTTCCCTCTCTCTGTTCTTCTCTAAACTATCCCGTGGCACAGGCAAGAATCCAGAGATAACCACTCCGCCTGTTTTGGCCCTAAGCTTCCACCCCAACTCCATAAATTTCTGCTTAATATCCCCTTCCCTTGTCCTACCTACATCATGAGTCCCTACATGAACTATGACATGGGGCTGACTCCCCTCTCCCTTAAGAATCTTAAAAACCCGCTCTGAGACATCCTGGACCCTGGCCCCTGGGAGGCAACACACCAGCCCTGAGTCCCGTTTATTACTATTTACTCTCCTATCTGCCCCCCTAACTATGGAGTCTCCAATTACCAGGCCCAATCTCTTATTCCCTCTACCCACCTGAGCATTCCCAGCAGGCTCACCCCCACGGACCCGCTCCCGTTGCTATCTCCAGTTGATTCCTCCTCAACTGTAGCCTCCAGGACAGAAAACTTGTTTTGGAGGGGAACAGCCCCGGGGGATTGTCTCCCTGATTGCTTCGTACCCCTCTTCCTAATAGTTACCCAAGAATCACTTTTAGGTGTGACTATTTCTTCGTAACTCCTGTCAATACCTGCCTCAACCTCCCGAATTATCCTGAGTTCCTCTAATTCCAGCTCCAGCTCCTTATAACGATCCTCAAGGAGCTGCAGATGGGCGCACTTCCTGCAGGTATAATCAGCAGGAACACTACTGGTGTCCCTCACCTTGTACATACTGCAGGAGGTGCAACGTACTACCTGTACTGCCATCCCTGATACTTTAATTTCTAGGAGAGAGAGAAAAAAAAAAACTTCCCACACACTTTTATTATAAAGTTAGAGGAGGGGGGAGGGTGGGATACTCTACCTGTGTAGAGTATCGGGTTTCCTCTCTGTACCAATTTATAGGGTCAGAGAGAAAAACTACAACTACCGGCAAGCCTGCCTCCTAATGACGACTTCCGGTTTCCAGTTAGTTTAAAAAAAACGGCAAAAAACTACCACCGCTCGCTACTTTAACTGAAAAGAAGAAGTTAAAAATTACTTAACACTCGAACTTTACACTCGCCCAAATCGCTGCCTCTCCGTGCTGCTCCACAGGAACAATCCTCAAAGAACGATCCACAGGAACAATCCTATAAAGAAAAGGACAGGTACCCAGTCTGAATAATGACGGAAGTTCACTGAGAGCAGGACAATGGGAAACAGTGGAGACACTGGCCATAAAATTTCAATCTTCCCATTTCCTTCAAAATTCATTGTATGGGATATGGTTATTTCTGGTTAGTTCCAGCATTCATTGTGCATCCCTAGCTGCTTTAAGAAGGTGGTGGGGAGCTTCCTTTTTAAACCACTGCATTTGTCCAGTGGGTACAACCACAGCGCTGTTAGAGAGGGCATTCCAGGATTTGGACAGTGAGGTAATAGCTGATATAGTTCCAAACCAAGATGGTGCGAGATTTGCCAACTGTATTGGTGTGGCTCCTTTGAGGGAGAATTTCCTATGGACCTTGTGGTTGGGCGTGGCTCTATGGAGCATTGACATGAGACAACAGACACTCTAGTGTGCGGGCGCATATTCCGTGCCAAGTCCAGATTGACAGTTGGACATAGGAAGATGCAGTGTGCAGTAGCAGAGTTATGCTGCTTGACCGGGTGAAAAAAATCGTTTAGGAGGTAACCAGAGCACCCGGAATAAACCCAGACTTGGGACGAATGTGTAAACTTCACATAGATAGTGAACTGAGGCCGGAATTGAACCTGGGTCCCTGGCGCTGTGAGGCAGTATGGCTAACCATTGCGCCACTATGACGCCCCACATGTGCAGGTTAGGTGGATTGCCCATGGTAAATTGCCTCTTAATATTCAAAGATGTGCAGCTAGGTGGATTGACAGTGCGAAATTGTTCCTTATTTACATAGATGTGCAGGTTAGGGGAATTGACCATATTAATTTGCCCATGGGTGTTGAGGATTAACAAGGTAAATATGTGGGGTAACAGAAATGGGATCTGGAACTAATTGTTGCCAGTGCAGGCTCAATGGGCCGACTGATATCCTTCTGTAATGTTGGGATTTTATTATTCTGAAGAACACAATATGAATGAGAAATGGAATTATGTTTGTGAAGGCTCCACCAAATAATTCACAAAACCAGAGTTATATGTAGCAGTTGTATTAAAAGCTGTGAATTTTAAACTGTGTCTCTGTATCCTTTTGACACATTGTATTCTCCAACACAGGAAAAGGTGATTATTGGCATGGTAAGTTATTTATTTATATTATTCATTCTATGTCCTTCACTAAAAAGAACAATCTGATAGATTAAAGTAAATGTCCACTCTGGATAAATAAATAAAAATCTCTTTGATTTGTGGCGATGGTTTTCATGGTCGTAATGTCTCGGTGTGGTAAACAGTGGGCACTGGGACTTGGTAAAGTATCTGACAACACTTACATTCTTGATTGGGCTCAGTGATTTGATTTGATTTGATATGATTTATTATTGTCACCATGTAGTAGCATACAGTGAAAAGTGTTGTTACTTGACTGCCCAGCAAACAATACATACCGTTCGTAGAGAAGGAAAGGCAAGTGTGCAGAATGTAGTGTGGTATCATAGCTATGGGATGCAGAGAAAGATCAACTTAGTGCAAGGTAGGTCCATTCAAAAGTCTGATAGCAGCAGGGAAGAAGCTTGAGTCAGTTGGTACATGAACTCAGACTTTTGTATCTTTTGCCCAATGGAAGAAGGTGGAAGAAAGAACGTGCAGGGTCTGTGATTATGCTGGCTGCTTTTCAGAGACAGCAGGATATGTAGACAGGGTCAATGGGTGAGAAGCTGGTTTGCATAATGGACTGGGCTTCGTTCATGATTTTTGTAGTTCCTTGCAGACTTGGGCAGAGAAGGAAACATACCAAGCTGTGATACAACCAGAAAGTTGTTGTTAACTAATGTGATTCATTTGTAAAAGTTGTTGAGAGTCGTAGCCGGCATCCAAATTTCCTTAGACTCCTGAAAAAGTGAACATTCCTTGTTGAAAAACTAATTTACTAAGCATTTGTTAATCACTAAATTGGAAATTTTCAATTTTCCCATTTCCTTCAAAGTTCATTTTATGGGATGTGTGTATGGCTGGTTAGTTCCAACATTCATTATGCATGCCTATCTGCCTTTAAGAAGGCCGTGGTGAGCTTCCTTTTTTAAATCACTGCATTTGTCCAGTGGGTGCAACCACAGCGCTGTCATTATTAAAAAGAGAAATAACTGAAAATAAATTACTCTGCTGACTGCTGGTGTTGGAATGTTAGCATGTTAGAATTCAATTATTTTCTTATTCTATCATAGAGTCACAGAGGTTCACAGCATGGAAACAGGCCCTTTGACCCAACTTATCCATACTGCTATTTTAAATCCCTAAACTAATCCCAATTGCTTGCATCTGACTCATATCCATCTAGACCCACCTTATCCAATTAACTTTCTGAAAGATTTTTAAAAAATAACATTGTGCCTGCCTCTACTACCACTTCTGACAGTTTGTTCCAAAAATTCACCACCCTCTGTTTGAACAGAAAAGTTCTTCTGGACACTTTTCTATCTGTCCCCTCTCATCTTGAACCCATGTCCTCTAGTTTTACATTCTCCTACCATTGGGGAAATCTCTGCCCCTCATTATCTTATAGGCCTCCATAAGACACCCCTCAGCCTCTTATGCTCTGGAGACTAGACCCAGTCTATCCAACACCTCCTTATAACGTAAACCATCAAGTCCCTGTCGCATCCAAGTAAGTATTTTCTGCACTCTTTCTAACAATATCCTTTCTATAATCGGGTGACCAGAACTGTACACAGTATTCCAAGTGTGGCCTTGCCAATATCTTATACAACTTAAACAGGAGTCCCAACTCAATTTTCTGAACGATGAAACCAAGCATGCCAAATACATTTTTCACCACTCTGTCCACCTGTGACTCCACTTTCAAGGAGCTATGAACATGTACTACTCAATCTCCTTGTTCTGTAAATCTCCACAATGTCCTGTCATTAACTGATTAACTGAGCTCAGTCTACCAGACCACATCACCTCACATTTGTGTCATTTAAACTCCATTTGCCAAACATCAGCCCACTGGCCCAGTTGATCAAGATCCCATTGCAATCGGAGATTACCATCTTCTCTGTCCACTATGTCACCAATCTTGGTGTCGTCTGCAAACTTACTAACCATGCCCCCAATATTCTCATCCAAATCATTAGTATGGGTGACAAATTACAGTGGACCCAGCACTGATGCCTGAGGCACACCGCTCTTCACACCGCCCAGTTTGAAGAACAACCCATTACAACCATCCTCTAGATTCTGTCAAGAAGCCAATTCTATATCCATTTAGGTACTTCACCCTGTATCCCATGAGATTTAACTTTAGTCAACAACCTACCATGCAGTACTTTGTCAATGGCCTTGCTAAAGTCCATGTAGACAACATCAAGTGCAATGCGCTCATCTGCTTTCTTGGTTACCTCTTCAAAAAACCCAATAAAATTTGTGAGACAAAATTTTCCACTCACAAAGCCATGCTGACTGCCCCTAATCAGTCCTTGTGTCTCTAAATGCCTATTGATCCTGTCTTTCAGTATACCTTCCACTGACATGAGGCTCTCTGCCTATAGATATGTTGCTGACCAAAAAGAGGGTCAATGGTTCTCAGAGATCAGCAAAGATGAGGCACATTCAGATCAGCCATGATCTTACTGAATGATGGTGGAACAGGCTCGAGGGCTTCAATGGCCCACTTCTACTGCTAATTCACATGTTCATGTCAGCTAAATTAAAAATATTCCAGAGGATACAACCCAGTGGAGATGGCATGTATAGCTATGGTGATGGGATTGATTGCTGTGCATACAATATTTAAAATTGCTTCTATAGCCTTTGAATGATTGTGTTTTTTTGGGATTTGGAGCACCGTAGAGCAGAACACTCAGGAAAGTCAGTGCTGCCAGCTAACACTGATCATGATCCATTGCTGCTGGCTTGGTACCAGAGGCAGAGGAGCCACTCAGTGTCGTTTGGAGAAGCTGAACCAAACTCTCGCTGGAATATATGTGGTGTTGTAGCCAAGATTTCACAACAAGTTCAACCGAGAGAAATGCTATGGAAGATGAATCCTTCTCATTGAGCTCTTGTGTAGCTTCAGTGAGCAGGGGACAGATATCTACCTGGGACTTTAGAGTGTATCTAACAAATATTGAACATTTCTGCCAAGCTCTAGAAATCTCCCAGCCAATCCTATAGGAGATGATATTCAGAAGCTGAATCCAAGACAGAACAAAGTGGGAATATTAAACTCAAATTGGAAGTGAGATAGAC
Source organism: Sphyrna mokarran (assembly GCA_024679065.1). Lineage (NCBI taxonomy): Eukaryota > Metazoa > Chordata > Chondrichthyes > Carcharhiniformes > Carcharhinidae > Sphyrna > Sphyrna mokarran. Next base: position 6,248,135 of record JAGIQG010000037.1, read on the forward strand.
AGTCAGAATCTCCAAACAAGGTCCAGAGAGTGTGGGGAATAAACTTCAGAATACGACACTCTGGATAACCAACCAGCTAAGAGTAATGACATGAAAAAATTACTCGAGATAATAAAACACAACTGTTTCATTTTGCAGCAGTTTAACTGAACGTGCTGGGTCAGTTTGAAAACTAAAATTAAAGTACAACAATATTGAGACAAATGTCCCATTGTATCTACCTGATCTTGGCATTGGTCACACTCCTTTCACTCATTCAGATCTTTCAACCAACCACATTCACTCTGAGGGAGATCAGGCAGTCAGTGCAGCTCCACTTCCTTCACATCAAATGATTATTCAGCTTCCTGATACAAACTGAAATATTTACAAAGTTATTGTGATGTCTGATTTCTTCCGTGATACACATTGTGATGGGGAGACTTGCAATATGATAGAACATTGAACAAAACAGCACAAACAGTCCCTTCGGCCCACGATTTGCGCCGATCACATCTACCAATCCACAGACCTATCTATAACCCCCTATCCTATTCTTTTACATATACTCATCCAGAAGTCTTTTAAAAGACCCCAGTGAGTTTGCCTCAACAACCTCCGACGGCAGTCGGTTCCATTCACTCACCACCCTCTGAGTGAAAATCTTACCCCTGACATCTCCTTTGTATTTGCTTCCCTGCACCTTAAATGATGTCATGGGTTAATGAATTTGTTCAAGGAGGCACACCTTGATGAAGTTTTGTTTGGAAATCTGTGGATATGATTTAAGATACAATAACTTACAGTGCTGAAATACAACAGAAGTTTTCCATGTGATCACAGCCCAAAGACCAAGTAGTGAGCATGGATAATAACAACAATGGGATTTCTCCTGTTCTCTGTTTGATATATTTACAGCAATGGAAGTAGTCCATTCAACCCCTCAAGCATATTTCACCATTCATTTAGACCACGGTTGATCTGTATCTCAGAGGGAGATCTGTACCTTGGGGGAGATGGTGCATAGTGGCAACGTCACTGGACTTTATCCAGAAGCTTAAACTAAAGCACAGGTATCATGGGGTCAAACAGCAGATGGTGGAATTTTTCAATTAATAAAGTTTGAAATTGAAAACAGGACTTAGAATGAAAGAAAAACTCTTGTTGAATGTTATGAAATCTGCTGTGCAGGGCAGTTCTAAAACACTGCAGATTCACTCAACTGACACTGTATATCATGGGTTTTACACAAACACCTCTGCATACTATGAGACAAAAGAACTACACACATGAACTAATAGTAAGTAACCAATTAGCAAATTTGTTCCAAACAGTGATAGACTTAAGTTTTAGTATTCTCTTTTCACAGTGGAGCACTTAATTTCTATAGCAGGAATTGAGAATAATCAATCAGCTTACTCATAATAGCAAGGAGCTCCAATAAGATAATATCTGGAGCGGGGGAGTATGAGAATAACTCTTATTGGGAATTAAACCGTATAACATCACCAAAACTGAAGCTGACTATAGTGTTCTGAAATTGATAGCTGCAAATACAGGAAATATGTTGTTTTTATTAGTGTCACAAGTAGGCTTACATTAACACTGCAGTGAAGATACTGTGAAAATCCCTTAGTCATCACACACTGGGCATACTAAGGGAGAATTTAGCATGACCAATGCACCTAACCAGCTCGTTTATTTGGACTACGGGAGGAAAGTGGAGCATCGAGAGAAAACCGACACAAAGGAAGAATGTGCAGACTTTGCAAAGACAGTGATCCAAGCAACAAATCGCACCCAGATCCCTGGTCCTGTGAGGCGGCAGTGATAACGACTGTACCACTGTGTGGCCCATTTTGGTTCACCACTCAAAGAACAAAGCAAGGTACAGTACATGAACAGGTCCTTCGACCCCCTAGGCCCGCGCCCATCACGAATGCCTGTCTAAACAAAAATCGTGTGCACTTACAGAGTCCGTATACTTCCATTCCCACAATATCCATGCATTTGTCTTGATGCTCATTAAATGCTATTGTTGTACCTGTTGCAACCATCTCCCCAAGCAACGCTTTGCAGGCATTCACCATTCTGTGTAAAAAAAAACTTGCTCATCTTTTTGCACACACCGTAAAACTATGCACCCTAGTACTTGACTTTTCTACCCTCGGAAAGAGCATTTGGCTATCGAGTCTGTCCGTGCCACTCTTGGAAAACGTGTGGAGACAATATTTACTCATCAATGCAATCTATAGGGGGATTAAACTCACATCATTGGGAGCACACTGAATCCTTGCCATGTAGACAAGTCGGTTAACCACCAGACATAGTGGAGCCAGTCGATGTCATAGATTTGGATTACAACTTTCTCATAGCGTGCAGCACAAAGAGTGGAGATGTCTGATTGTGGCTCATGGACATTGGGTTGACAGCCTGGATTGGATAGATAATTCGTGTGCAGGCACGGGTCAGTGAGTCAGGATAGAAAGACATATTCAGGCTTATTGGCTGTAAGTTATGAATTATTGCAATGATTACTGCCGGGGAGTAAGCTGTTTATGTTTTTTTTTATTATTATTCATTCATGGGACATTGGCGTTGCAGGCTGGTCTCCTCCAAGGCCAACGAGGTATTGCCCATCCGTAGTTGCCCTTGGAGGGCAGCTGAGAGTCAATGACATTGCTGTGGCTCTGGAGTTACATATAGCCAGACCAGGCAAGGATGGCAGATTTCCATCCCCAAAGGTTATTAACAAACCTATATGGCTTTTTTGAACAATAATAATTGTTTCATGGTCATCAGTAGATTCTTAATTCTGGATAATTTTTGTTGAATTCAAATTCCACCACCTGCTGTAGTGGGATTCGAGCACAAGGCTAATGTACATCACTAAACTAACTGAAGATGCTGGAAGTAAGTTACTGGATTTCCAAAATAACTAGTTGTGAAATGAAGTTATGAGGAAGACACAAAGGGGCAGCACATAGATGTAGACAAAATAATAGAATGAGTAACAAGTTGGCAGACGGAGGACTGAATTACTTAATTTAATTTTCTTATTATTTGTTTTGTTTTGATTTGATTTATTACTGTCACCTGTATTAGTAAGCCATGAAAATTATTGTTTCTTGTACCAAAGACAAACAATGTACATTGCACAGTGGTGAGAGGCATGGTGGCAGAGTGGTTAGCACTGATGTATCACAGCTCCAGAGTAACTGAGTTCAATATCTGGCTTGGGTTACTGTTTGCGTGGAGTTTGCACATTTTCCTTGTGTCTGCATGAGTTTCCTCCAGGGGCTCCGGTTTCCTCCCACTGTCCAAAGATGTGCGAGATAGAAGCATTGGTAATGTTAACTTGCCCTTTAGTGCCCAGGAAAACTTCAGCTGGAGGGATTAGTGGGTAAATATTTGGGTCTCCGGGAACAGAGCTGAAGTGGGTTTGTTAACATGTAGACTCAGTGGGCCGAATGGTCTCCTTCTGCCCTGTAGAAATTCTGTGGTTCTAAGGAAAGGCAGGATGCTGAATGTTACAATCATAGGGTGTAGAGAAAGTCAACTTGATGCAAGATAGGTCTATTCAAAAGTCCGATCGCAGCCGGGAAGATGCTGTTTTTGAGTCGGTTGAGATATGACATCAAAGTTTTGTATCTGTTTCCGATGGAAGAAGGTGGAAGAGAGAATGTCCAGAGTGCGTGGGATCCTTAATTACATAGGCTGTTTCTCCAAAGCAGCAGGAAGTTTAGACAGGGTCAATAGATGGGAGGTGTGGATAGAGATGAATAAAGAGACATATTTAGAAGATGTATCCACTGTGAATGGAAAAGTACTAAAGCACTACAATCAATATGCTGATATATTTTCATGAGAATGTGGAATCAGTGAAATTCTGTATCTAGAGCAAGGATATTTCCCTGTAGGTGGGCAGTGTGTGAGGGTGCAGAGATCCAATCAAGAAAGGCTGTCATTGATAATAAACATTAGTTTAAAAGTTTATTTTATTCATGTCACAATTAACACCACCCAGTTACCACCCTGGGATTCTCAGTGTGTACAGAGTGGGATTTGATTTGAGGCAGGATGTCCCAGTTCCCAACACTGGGATTCTTACTGTGAACAGGGTGGGAGTGATTGGAGACAGGATATCCATTTCCTGCATCCTGGGATTCTCAGTGTGGACAGTGTGTCATGTGTTTGCAGGCAGGATGTCTCTGCTCCAAAAGCTGGGATTCACAGTGCGGTCAGACTGGGATGTGTCTGTGGAGACGATGACGCAGTTTCTCACCCTGGGATTCTCAGTGTAAACAGGGTGGGATGTGTTTGGAGACAGGACATCCCAGCTCTGCACGCTGGGATTCTAGTTGTGAATAGGGTGGAATCTGTTTAGTGACAGGATGTGGAGTTCTGTACACTGGGATTCTCAGTGTGAACAGGGTGGAAGGTATATGGAGACAGAATATCCCAGTTCATTGTAGCCGAAATCGTACCAGTGTTTGGCGACAAGGCGATTTTCACAGTAATTTTATTGCAATGTAAATGTAACCTTTAGATACTTTAGAAATGTTATACTTTCTCTGATTATGAGTTGTTGAATGCCTCTGCGAATCCTCATCTAGCTGTTAGTGTAAATGAACATGAAACTGTTAATAATCAGAAACAAGTATCCTCCTGCCAGCTTTGAGTTTAAGTCCTCAAATCAAGGGATTGGACATTTATCCGTCTGTGAGTATCAGTTTACCCTTTCTTTAACATTTCCCAGTATAAAGTATTTGTGTTCATTCTTAGGAGTTGACTGTCACTCACAGGTCAAAATGTATTGCCCATCCCGAGTTGCTCTTGTTCAGAGGCAGATTGTTGTGACTCTGGATTCACGATTAGGCCTGAATACAAAATGATTACAAATTTACTTCCCTGATATATTGATGACGTTACTGGATGTTCTTTTTTTCTGAAGTCAACAATGTTTTTTATGTTCACCAGCAAATTTTTCTACCATCTCTTATGATGAGATTGGAATCCAGATATCCAGAAGATTTGCTGAGTCTCTGTATTAATAGTCTCAAGATGAAACCACCAGATGAATAGTCTCAAGCTGAAACCTCCATTACATCCACATCCTGAGTGTATACACCATGAGTTGTAACCTAGAAACACTATATCATACACATCTGCAGAGCTTCCAGATTGGACAGCATTAACCTCCTCAATCAGGGAGCTCATGTTCCAGTTTGTCTATCTGACGGTTATTGTTAAAGTCACGACATATATCTCTCTGTATCATTCTGTATTTCTCTCCCTGTCTGTTTGTCTGTCAGTCTCTCTCTCTCTCTCTCGCTCCCTCTTTCTCTCGCTCTCTATCTTCCTCTTTCTCTGATGGAATTCAATCCTGATAAATGTGAGGTAATGCATTTTGGGAGAAAGAATGTAAGGGGAGGTATATGTTAAAGGATAGACCTATGAAGAGTTTAGAAATGCAGAGAGACCTGGGGGTGCAGGTGCACAAGTCTCTGAAGGTAGCAGAGCAGGTGGAGAAGGTTGTGAAGAAAATATATCGTACGCTAGCCTTTATAGGAAGGAGTATAGAGTACAAGAGCTGGCTTTTAATGTTGCAGTTGTATAAAACGTTGGTTAGACCTTATTTGGAATACTGCGTCCAGTTCTGGTCACCTTACTACCGGAAGGACGTGGAGACTCTGGCCAAGAGGGAAGATGGGAAAGGTAGGATTAGAGAACCGTGGATTACTAGGGATATTGAGGACTTGGTTAGGAAGAAAAGAGAAGCATATGATACGTCGAAGCAGCTGGGAACCGAGACAGCATTGCAGGAATATAGACACGAGGGGTCACAGGCTTAGGGTGAGGGGGTAAGGTATAATTTGGATGCTAGAGGGAGTTGTTTCACACAGAGGGTGGTGGATGTATGGAATGCGCTGCCAAGTGAAGTGGTGGAGGCAGGTACTCTGGAGTTATTTAAGAAATACTTAGATGGGCACATGAACAGAATGGGAATGGAGGGGTATAGAAAACTGATTTAAAATAGGGATCATGAGCCTTTGGACTCCCTGGGAAGTGTGGAAATAGATGATGATATTGACGTAGTTGTTTTTATCCTACAGGTGCTTTGGGCCACCTTGTTGTCTACCAAGGGGCATACACGCGATGGGTCGTGAGAGGGCTGCTCTTGGATTTTTTTCAAGAGTGTCCTAGTGCTTCACGTCTTTAGTGTATGCTTGACCTGGATCATTTGATGGGCAACACGACAGCTCAGTGACTATTGCTGTGCTGTGCAGATACATGGATTTGGGCCTCTATCTGTGGGAGCTTGGACATTCTCCCCGTGCTTGCGTGGGTTTTCTCCGGGTGCTCCAGTTTCCTCCCACATCCCAAAGATGTGCTCTTAGGCTAATTGGCAAAACAAATTCTCCCTAAATTGTCTCAATTTTGGTTTTTAATCCATAGATCTGTAAACATAGACAGGGATCACGGGTAGGGGTGGGTACATCGGGGTGGCGGCATGGGCGCGTTGGTCCGAAGGGCTTGTTTCCTGTGCTGTTTTGTTCTTTGTTTGTTTGTGTTTCTGTCCCTCTCTTTATGTTTCTCACTCTCTCCTTCTGCCTCTCTGCCTCTTTCTTTGTCACCTTCTTTCAACTCTGTCTCAGCTGTGGCCTCTCAGATTCACTGTCCTTCACTCACTTTGTTTTAACCTCCATTTCCCTCTCTGTCTCTGTGCCCTTTTACTTCTCTCTCTCTCTGACTCTCTTGTTTTCCTGTACCTGATAAAAGCGCTTTCGCATTTTGTCATTCTTAGCTCTTAGTGTCCTTCCATCTCTGTCAATTCTGTCTGTCTATCACTCTCACCGTTAGATCACAGCCCTCTCTCTCTATCTGTCACTCTTGCTGAGACTGTTTGTTATTTACAGTTCGGATGTCCAATAGGAAGAATCAAGGGTCTTGTGTGTATTTTTTCTTCTTGGGGGAGATGAGTTGAAGAATTGAAGTAAGAGGATATTTCAGGACATTTTTTAGCTGCTGTCTGAAGAAAGACTGTGTGACAGCGTATATTGCAGTGTTCGTGCAGCAACCCAAAAGTTGCAACATGAAACCTAATTCCTTAACAAAATAATCTAGCCTTCCAACAAGATAGCCCAAATGATACAGCCGATTCCATATAGAATAAACCATTAATATTGACCATAACAGAATGAAATTGGTTGAGATAACAAACAGTAAAATGATGGATTTCCTTCGACTCTCCATCTCCGGGTCTGTGGGATTCTCCCCACTGTTGTGACACCGGAATCTCCTGCGAGCTCTGCTACTCACTAAAATGTGTTTGACAGTGAAAGCATTGAGCAACAGAATCAGGACGAATGGGACAAAGGGGGTTAGAATGTAGTGGAGAAATTTGATTGTTCCCCAAACCAAAGATTCCCAAACACCCCATGTGACATAACAAAACCACTGGTGTTGCCCAGGCCAGTATTTATCTGAAAACAGAAAATACCAGAAAATGTTCTTTAAACAGCTCTGCACCGTCACTGTTCCGAGAACTAAAGCTGCCCATTTCTCGCTGCAATATTTACTTTTCAGCTTAAGACAGCAAATGGCCACAAATCGATCAATGGTGAAAGTGACGGTGAACCAGACAGAACAGTCAGTGGCGGCATAAAGCAGGACAGTGTGGATGTTACAAATATGTAGTGAGAGCAGGAAATCTAACTGTTCCCGATAAACAACGGGAATGTGCCTCAATATCAGATCGAGGATAATGACCAGCAGATCCCCCACTGACATGACCACCAGGTAACAAGTGACGCATTGAGACAGACCACAGTTTCTCCTTGTCAGTGTCACAATTGTTATTATGTTCACTGTACGAAGGGAAATAAAGAATAAAATTAGACATGATTCAGGGAAAGAAGTTACCATTTAAACTGAGGATGGGTAGAAATAAAAAAAAATACACACATTAAATCACTCGGTTTTTTTTACATCAAGCACAACTTTTTCACTTTGAGAGCAAAGAGGAGTATCCAGAGGAAACCCACACAAACACAGGGAGGTGGTCCACACAGACAGGGATGCTGACGTTGTGAGTCAGCAATGCTAAACACTGTTTTTCCAAGCTGCTCCATGATGGCAGCACAATGGTGTATATCTGGGAGAGAACATCCCAGGGAAACCACAGTATTGTCCATCAATCAGCTGCAAGTAAATAGTCCCTCACCCTGTTGGGGATTTGGAGGGAAAGGAGGCTGAGAGATTAAAGAGAGAATCGAAGCTAGTGTCCTCTCAGTGGTAACCTGTTGTCTCTCACTGACAATCCCTGCAACAGAGCTGGTACCAAACATTGCTGATTTCACCGTTTCCTCTGGACAATAGTAAGAGTTGGCAGAGAGAGATCCTGACGCCTTGACAGCAGACAATCTCCATAATATTTACCCAGGACTGTACACAGGGGAGGAGACCATAGTATTGTGGCCAGCGTTAATGCAACACAGGAAGAAACAGTAATTCATAATCAACTGATATAGAACACAAATTAGTCAAGTTCCGCACACACAAGTACGGCCTCAACCGGGATCTTGGGTTCATATCACACTATCTGCAACACTAGGACTTGCTTCGACTTGCAAAATCTCACTAACTCTCTTGGCTGGGGACTTTACCTGTGTTTAAACCTCTTTCCACTCACATTGGCAATACTTTCAAGGCTTGATTACCTGTAAAGACTCACATTCCAACTTTTATCTTGTAAATTGAGTCTGTGTCTTTATATGCTCTGCTTGTGATCACATGCACCTGAAGAAGATTGCGGCTCTGGAAGTTGCTGCTGCCAAATAAACCTGTTGGAATTTAACCTGTTGTTGTGTGACTCCTTACTCTGCTTACCCCTGTACAATGCCGGCATCTCCACATCACAGAACACAAGTACCAGTGTTTGTGTTAAACAGTGAGAGAAAGCTTCAGGGTTCAGTGAATAGCGAGTGTCCAGTAAGTTTGCTGTGGTCCCACTATGGCCAACTGGACTATTGAAGATCAATGCAGACAGAGGC